>JAVTVY010040526.1:0-65899 GCA_036873755.1 Hanleya hanleyi | reverse complement strand
AGAAGTAGGTTTCCCAGGATGGTCCTATACCTCCCATACCCCATATAGGCATTTTCCCGTAATTTAGAATAAAGTCCGTGTTCCGTATTTTTTCAGGAAAATTTTTACATACATCCACCCAGGAACTAGGGGGAGATAACTCTATTGACAGGCGAGCCCCGTTAAGCCCGGCGACCTATATACCCCCATACCCCATATAGGTATTTTTGCGGATTTTTCGATAAAGTCCGAGTTCCGTATTTTTTTAGGCAAAATTTTACATGCACCCACCCCATTGCCTGAATGCCCCTTTAGCTAGGCTTCACATTGATACCTCACTCGACCCCATCAAACACAGGCCGCCATTTTGAACCCACCACCTCCCACAGCCGCCATTTTGAACCCACCACCAACCACAGCCGCCATTTTGACCACACAGGCCGCCATTTTGAACACACTCCCACCATCTAGACATGCCTTGATCACGTGATCAAGTTCCTCCTCAATCCTCCACCGGGGGAACAAAAAAGTAGGTCAATACGGTCTGTAATCAGTTTTATATACTACTACCGTATAACCAGACAAATTATTCACTACAAAAGCCAGAAACGAACCACATTTACATTGCTGGCACATACAGATGTTAGATAAACGGGGTTAATTTTTTTTCATTGTCTCCATTGACAAGCGCTTTTGAAAGTTCAGTACCCTCTAATTGTCAGTACAGAGGACAGCAAACCAATAAGAAAATATAAAGCGGAAAACAATAAGAAAATAGTTTCTAAACACGGTTTCCCAAAACAAGTTCTACTATCGCCTGATATTTTCATGCGATAAAGTGTTGACAATATCTGCTGTGATATCAAAGTAACACAACCGCCTAGAAAGATGGAGGAAGTCCAGGCTCGTGCGAAAAACGAGTCTCCTAGTCGTCGTTTGATAGTAATAGCTGAAGCCGGCCGAACGACTCCAGTCATAGCCGCGTTGATGAGGACAAATACGTAAAAGTAATTTATGGGGATGTCCATCACGGAAGAAAGAAGAAAAGATATCCCTGTGAGGCTTGAGATAACAGCAACATATATGATGATCGACACCTTGTCGATAAACGCATCTCCAAGGAATCCTACACTGATACGACACACGCTTACACAGCAGTGAAAACCGACAAATATTCCACTGAAGTGACTGTTGTATAGCAGCGTTTCCGTGAATACTGATAAATTTAGTTCAAACAGGGTAGTAATTCCTAGTCCCAAAATCGTTTCCCAGAACAAGAGATGGACGTTGACATTGGTGAAAATGCCCATGAAATTTGTCTCTGAATTGTTGGCTGCTTCCGGTAATAGACCGCGTCGTTCGCCGTCGATGTTACATTCTTCAATACTTGTATCGACATCCTCTGGCACTGTGGTGTAATCATTGACGAATATAGAGATAACAGCAAGACCACTGGCAGTGGCAGAAAATACGGCACCAAATAACATAAATCTAAATACGTTATGACTGCTGTAGTTCCCGTATTCTCCACTAACAAAAAAATGGACATAAATTTGTTGATATACCACTGGAGCAATGCCGAAAGTCGTCCCCAGTATAGATATAACCTTTCCTTGATGTTCATCTCCAAAATACCCACATGCTGTTACCAACGACGTGATATATATATAGCTGGTACCGTGACCTGTAAGGCAAAGAGAATAAATGTAATAACAAAACTGTGTAATATGTATAGTATTAACTCCTTGGTGTTTTCATTCTGCCACTATTATATTTTGTTTAGTAATCATTATTGTTATTCATGGTGAACAAATCAAATCAAATCAGATTCATTTGTATTTGTATCCGTACTTGGTGTTATAATAGGGTTTAACCCATCTGGCCTGGAGGATGGGGGGGGGGGGAGCATCATGGCTCCCCATTGCAAAACTTTCTCTCCTATCTCTATAACGACAGAAGAATGGAAGCTGACCTTCCGCGACGTTTTAGTTTATCATATCGGGGTCATTTCAATCCCGAGTACAGGAGCATGGGTAAATTCAAGATGGTGGCCATGTGGAGTACCAGAAAAGTGATGTTTTCGTCAAAACTTTTCTTTAAAATTCTTGTTTTTCTTTGAAAAAAAATCGGCAAAATCTATTTTATTTCACACAAGACTATTGTTTACTAATCTATCATGCGGTTTTTGCAAAGAAGCTAAAAAATCGACCTGTGACGTCATCATAGCGGCCATCTTGGATTTTTTCACATTTTCTGGTAGAGGTTGGCTCACGGGTATCGTGGGGTAAGCTTCAGCCTCCTGGCTCAAGGAGTAACAAAAATATCAGGGGGCCCCCTGGCCTGAGCAGGTTTCAAAAGATGTAGTTAATCAGCCATGTCTGTGGGCGTTAAATGTATAAAGGGTTTCGGTAATAGAGTGTTCGCAGTAGTCAGGTGGCTTAGCATAAGAATCTTGACCTGCTGGGAAAAAGCGTCAAACTTGACACATCCATCGCTCAATGCATGCAGAACAATATCAGAAGGGTTAGGGGTGCCCCGTGCTCTGAACCATGTGAAACTCCCTGGCCCCAAAAGGGAATCTGAGGGAAAGGGAAATATTACCGTTGAAAGAAAAGTTAGCATTTTCATTATCCTTGAGCTAGAAGCTGAAACTTACACCCCTATATCTTCGGTTCCAGCGCTATCAGGCAATGCAATACGATTGAAGATGGCCTCTGTGATGATGTATAAATGACGTGAGGAGCCACAATGGCGCTTTCAGGATAAAATAAGAGATGATATAATTACGGATTTTGGCGGATTCTCTGCGGTGCAGTATAACTGCGTATGCTGGCATCTGAGCGCGCGTGAGGAGGGCACAGGGTTTTCCCTGTGCGATGTATTAGATCCGGGGTAAATCCTTCTATCAAAATGAATTTGAAATAATATTATTCACCCGTATCTATATATTCTTATCTGAATCTATTTGTATATATGTATATTTATTTTTCGACCCCGTGGAAGATCAGCCTCATTAATTGGCTGAAGGGGTCATCGAAGTAAAATAAAGTTCATTATTTATCTTATACTAAACGGCTGGTTCAATAGGACCCGTATATATACCTAATATTATTAGTGTTATATTCAATGAATTATTCAGCAGGACCTACATATAATCTTACAATGGGAAAGATTAATGATATAGTATAGCTATATGCGTACGCACTCCTTGTTAACGTCAATACATGTATAACTACATACCAGGTATTGATTTTCTTCCATATATATATCGTATCTAAATACCTATTTCATGGTTCAAAGTGTAGGTAGAAGAAACTCGGAGCTAGAGATCTGAAACCTTTCACCGATTGATACCTTATAGCGAAAACGTATATCCGAACTTCTCATTGATGTCGTAATGGCGTCATCAAACCGGTAGTTGATTCAGACATAATATTTCTTCATACCCGGTATGGACATGGAAAAAAGGGTCGCAACTATATTTTTGATATCTAAATAAAATATATTAAACAAAGGAGCAAAAATATCGCAAACCCAAGGTATAGTGTAATAAATATTTATTCAATTGATTGGTAGGATAACATTTTAATAAAATATATATTCATGTTCCAGTCTTTCGTACATAATTTATTCCAATAAAATCTAGTCGTCTCTTAAATGTATACGAATATTAAATTTCAAACGCGGCATTCAGTATTACGAAGTTCATAAACTGGGATAATAAAGTACATGTGACTATGACGACGGCACTTGTGGTGGTAGTGGTGGCGGTTACTATATGGTGGTGGTGGCGGTGGTGATTGTGTTGGCAAAGTACTACACGTGTCGTCTGTATACGTTATTCGTCTCTGATGACATTATTATCGCATCTATTCTTCAGCATCAATGTTCTTAATATCATTATTTCACCCATTGCCAAAGATAACCTTATTATCTCTCCCCGTCAACTTATCAAATAGACTTTTCCGCACCCTGCTTGAACGCTTCGTTATAGTCTATATCATATAGTCTTCAAGGACACGTCGTTGTTTTCAAAAAGAAATGGTACGATAAGGAGATATTTTGGCATATACGTGGTGCGGCTGAGATCGAAAAATTAAAATGTAGAAATAATTGTGCTTTAATGTAACGGCAAGAAAATATATATGTTCATAGTATGTGAAAGTTCAACCTCAAATACGTTATGATTATAGTTATGTCATGGAACTGAAATCCGCAGCATGTGCTTTTTCGTGAAAAAAAATTAGTCTAAATCTGCAAGCCATTTAACCAGGTGATGTGGGGTGGCATTATATCTCCACTGCTATAAAATCTGTTTGTTTCAAGGGGTCCTTCGTGTCTAGATGTATGTTTGAATGGTTCGATTCAAACCCCTTTTTTCACGAAATAGGACATGCTGCCGATCTCAATTTTATGTAGTAACTATAATCCATACGCAATCGAACTAGAACTATATTATATATACATATTTTTTCGCTTACCGTTACATTAAAAAACAATTATTTTTATGACATTTTATTTCTTCGATTTCAAACGCACCATGTATAGGCCAAAATGCCGCCTTATCGTACCATCTCCTTCCCTTATGAATATAGTCGGTTGCAGTTTTCACCAGTTCCGTACTTGATTATAATATGATTTACGTAAAGTGTTCGTCATCTTCGACAAGTAATTATCCTTGGCCATTTCACCTGATTCATCTTCGTCATAGCCTTGATTCAAATATTCTTGTTCCTTCTCTTCAACATTAACGTTATACTTCTCCTTTATAAAATTGTAAAGCATCTCTTACCATACATTACATTTTAGCGTATCAGTAGTAGGATTATCTCCTCAGGGTGTATAATTTCGTCATAATCACTCTCATAACCTGTAAAGTATTTCCTTTTACGTGGATTCCACTCATCATTCCATACCGTACTCTTACCCCGACCCTGCTCTGGCTCATTCTGTTGAAACCAGAATGGGATTGTCCGTGTATAACTTCATCTCCAGCTTGTACAAGTTTTCCCCGTCATTTCAGATCCCGAACTTGTCGGCATATCATCCTATAGTACATTTTTCTTGAACCTTCTAAGAATAGTCGGTTTAAAGTCGATAAAGAGATGGCCGCATGGGAAACAGATGGCATCTTCATACGTTTTCATAAAGTAATCGAGTCGTCTGGTATAAATACGACGACCTAATAATTATATGTGTTCCTTGTCGATGGGATTATGAAGGACGTACTGGCAATTTAATTCAATAATCCCAGGAGGCCTTGCCCTAGTCGAACAAGTTTTGTACTATGTAAATAATAGATACATTCTCGTTGTGAGATCCTTCGGCAGACAGGTGTATATCCTTCTTGACCTCAGACATGAGGTCAGCGACTTAAGGGTATACGATATATAAACTCTATGCCAGGAACTCGACTTCTCGTATCCTCGAATATGGGCTGTCATTTGCCATAGCAGTATACTCCGCTGGGGGATGGGCTTATTATATTTATCGAGTTCTAGTACTTGTCTAAACACATGGTTTCCCAATTCCAGTAAATCTGGCAACTTTCAACGTAAAAAGATGATATAAGATTATATAAACTCTCCACATTTTCAGTATGTTTCATCTTTGTTCATATTAGACTGCAATTCTGGTGGATATAATGTATCTGTGACACCGAAAAATCACCGGGTCTCCCAATCAGAATTCGATTTAGTCTCGGACTGGCTGTAGTTTGACTTCATATGTCTATGTAAAACGTTTAATCTAGAGAGTGTCTTATAACATATCCTATATGTTTGAGTCATTATAGGAGTAGTTTGATTGATGTTTCTTCGCCAGAATTATAGCTAAAAATCGGCTGTCATAATCATACAGGATATATATTCTATAGCTATCCTAACGTCGTCATCGTAACAGATCAAACAGTGAGCAACCGCTGCTACCCCCAACAACGCATTCGCCGTCATAGTCAAATGTATTTGATAATCCCAGTCTATGAACTTTATAAAGCCGAATGCTATGGCAAGCCGTTTCAGTATTTAATCGGTTATTCCACATATGTGTAAAAAACAGTTTTTAGACATATGTGCAAAAGTTTTACACATATGTTGAAAAGTTTTACACATATGTTGAAAAGTTTTACACATATGTTGAAAAGTTTTACACATATGTGGAAAAGTTTTACACATATGTAAAATAAATTAACTATTTCACATATGTTGAAAAGTTTTATACATATGTGCAAAACTTTTACACATATGTCAAATAAAGTGTTTTTCCACATATGTGCAAAAGTTTTGTACATATGTCAAATACATTCCAGGAGAGTTAATGGAAAGGAAATGGACTGCTCACTGTGGTATAATCTCTCGTGAATGTTTGTTTTATAACGACCATTTCAAAATGGCGCTGTCCCTTCGGGGTTTGTTTTTCGTCTCTCCGACTATGCGAGACATGTGAAACTACAGTGAGGACACGGAAGCTTATAATAATAATAATAGTATTATATTATCTTAGATTCGAGGTCCATACATGACTATCTTCCTTAAACGCACCTCTACTCCTGTAGCTAACGCAGATCGTACAAACTGCGGTATAGCATAGGGGCTTGTTGTTGGTCAGTTATTAATTATGATATTATATTCTTATATACTCTCATCCTACTCCATAAATATGAGTACGAGGAGAGTATATATGAAAATTAAGATCCTAAATTATTACCAACAACAAGCCCCTGTGTGCGGTAGCTAAATGTGATACAGAGTACGGTGGGTCCATGCAAACTTCAAACGAACGAGGATAACGGGGCTGGGGTAGGAACAAAGCCTGAATTAACAAGACATTAGACATACAGGATCGAAATACGGTAGTGTAGGAGTAATCAACTGGGTCACAGATAAATAAACACACGAACTCAAGTCTCTTACAGCCATTTCAAGGTCAACCTTACTGAATATGTTATCATTGTGGAAAGATTGTTCCTTTGTTTGCAGGAGGAAAAGGCGCCAAAATGATACCAGGGAGCAGTCGATGCCTACGGCAGAGGTCGCTACTTTTAGACATATGTGGAAAAGTTTTGCACATATGTGAAATAAAATAACTATTTCACTTATGTTGAAAAGTTTTATATATATATATGTAAAAGTTTTAGACATATGTGCAAAAACCTTTTTTTCAACATATGTCGAAAACTTTTAGACATATGTGTAAAAGTTTCATATATATGTGTCGAGTGATATGTACAGAGGGCGAGCCGCGGGGACTAACCATATACAGGTAATAAATTGGAGCGATATGCAAGCGGTGGGAAAAATTGACGAAGTCTGGCGACTAAGCATCCATAGCAGTATAAGTAGTAAAGAGCAAGCAAATAGAGTCATATTTTTCGGGCACCGGGAAAATTTGCCATCTGTTGATCCATGTTAAATTGCAATCGGGAACCCTCAAATTACCGCAAGGGAGGTAACTCTTGATGCCCGCGAAGGTTTTGTGGAGGTCACGTGGAGGTCAAGTGCACTATAGTTCCGGCAGGTGGCGCCACCAGGTGACGTAACCTTTGACCTCGAATTCCTCCGCGGTGATGCGGTCTGCCTCCGCGGAGAAAAAGTAGTCCCCAGACTTCAAATACGCTGCATGGTCCGATTGGGTCGTATGAGGTATCAATGTGAAGCATTCGTGAAGGGGCATCTGATGGGCTGGGTGTGGGGTTGGAATGTCGTCATTCTGCGCATGCGCATTTGACAAAGGGTATTGAAATAGACGTTTTGGGATCTAGGGGAGCCTCTAATGGGCCGATGGAGTCGTATGAGGTGTCATGGTATTGCAGTATAAAGTTAGACACTGAAGATAGTTCTAGAATTGTAGAACCGAGGTGGACTTGTTAACCTTCTGTTCTGTGGTTATGATCTAGAATTTTCTAGTAATCGTGACCGATTTATCGTAAGTGAATTATGTCGACATCGGGCCTTACAGGCTAGTCTTTTGTGTTAAATGCCGTCATTTACATCTGACGACGATACAGCTCACCAATCTCCAATGTACGAGTTGTCACAGCGAAACAGCTCACCAATTACCAGTATACGAGTTGTCAGAGCATTTCCATCATAGCTCTCTAGATTTGTATCTAATACCGCTTATGCCGGTGCTAGGGGCCGTGTGGTCATATCATCCAAGTTGCCACATGAACAGGTACAATAAAAGCGTACCTGAGATACAACACATATCACGAATCGTTAGATTCTTGGTGTGTGCTTTAGAATAGGTTAACCAGAAAACTATTCTGTGAAGTCATGTGACACAGTCAGTATGTCGGCACCTCTTCCCGCTTCACTTATATGTGTTGTAATTATGTGTCATCCGTCTAGTGTTTTCTCGAAGATTCTGTGATTGCAAATGGCCGCTCTACGAACAGCCCCGTATGACCCGAGTTTTTAGTACACAACGCCATTTGTCCATGCATCAAGAGCCCCGGATATTGCCGGCAGTTATACTGGAGCGCCCTCTGCACATATAGACTGTCATAGAGTTGTTTACTGTGGACGCTTCTGGAATGTCAAACTGGCATTAACTTGTTTATCTGGATTAATTATGTCGAACTTTCTCGTAGCGGTTTAATTGTATTTGGGTTAAATTATACATCACTGCTCTACCGGTGGAAGCTTCTAGTTTCGGTAGAATTATCTCGAATGCCCCAGTAGAGTATAAATTGCTCGAAGTTTAGTGATCGTGGAGGAGATTCGAACGGTTTTTATTGGGTACATAACTGGACATTACCGTTACCGGAGATTATTGACTGAGATTACACTGACTGCTAGATTATATTCCTGTTGGATTACTCTTGTGTGTTTGACCGCTGTATTATCTACGTGATTGAACTGACGGAAACTGGACAACAGCTGAGCGTTATTGACTGTGGAAATACAGGAACGCGATTTCTACACGTCACGAACTGTATATAATACGAACTTCGAGAGATACACCGGTATAACATTGAACAGTAAGATTATATTTGACGTTTGTTTGCTATATTGACCTAACTTAATTTGTATATGATTTTAGTATTGTAAATAAATATTTGACTGTTAATACTCGACTACATACATTCTTTCTGTTGCGTTTTTTTATTATCGTTTAGACGTAGCAGAGGTATCAATGTGAAGCATATGTAAGGGGGCATCCGCCTGGACTAGTGTCTCGGCCATTGTCAACATTCTGCGCATGCACAAAAAGAGAATTGCGAGAAAAGGCTATGGAAATAGACGTTTTGGGGTCTTGGTGGGCCACTATTGGTCCTATGGAGTCGGTTGAAATATCGGCATTCTGCGCATGCGCGGTAGAAAACGGGTATGAAAATAGACGTTTTGCGATCTAGGTGGGCCACTAGTGATCCTATGGAGTCGTATCAGCTATCAATGTGAAGCATTCGTGAAGGAGCATCCGATGGAGTGGGTGTGGGTTGGAATATCGTGATCCTGCGGATGCGCATTAGACAAAGTGTATGGAAATAGACGTTTTGGGATCTAGGGGAGCCCCTAATGGGCCGATGGAGTCGTATGAGGTATCAATGTGAAGCATATGTGAGGGGGCATCCGCCTGGACTAGTGTCTCGGCCGTTGTCAACATTCTGCGCATGCGCAAACAGGGAATTGTGGGAAAAGGCTATGGAAATGGACGTTTTGCGGTCTTGGTGGGCCACTATTGGTCCTATGGAGTCGTATGAGGTACCAATGTGAAGCATTCGTGAAGGAGCATCCGACGGGGTGGGTGCGCCCTGGAACTGACGTCATTCTGCGCATGCGCAGTAGACAAAGTGTATGGAAATATACGTTTTGGGGTCTAGGTGGGTCCCTAGTGGTCCGCTGGAGTCGAGTGAGGTATCAATGTAAAGCAGTCGTGAGGAAGCATCCGCCTGGACTAGTATGTCGTCCGTGTTCAATATTCTGCCCATGCGCAGACAGGGAATTGTGGGAAAAGGGCATTGGAAGGGACGTTTCGGGATCGACATGGGCCAGTCGTGGTCTGATGGGGTCGAGTGAGGTATCGTTGTGAAGCAGTCGTGAGGAAGCATTCGACTCGGTGGAGGTGACGTAAAACTGACGTCATTCTACGCATGCGCAGTAGACCAAGGATATGGAAATAGACATTTTGGGGCCGACATGGGCCGATGGAGTCGTATGAGATCTTATTGTGAAGCTCTCGTGAAGGAGTTTCCGATTGGACTAATGTATCGTCCGTGTTCAATAGTCTGCGCATGCGCAGTCTGGCCATAGTATAGAAAGCAAGCATTTTGCGGGTGCGTGGGGGTGTGTTTGGGGTACTAAACCCATATGGGTCCATGTTTGTGGTTTGGTGGTGCGGGTTCTGCGCAAATGTGTGGCGTCATTTCCGGTTTCACTAAAACTACCTCCGAACACAGAAGAATTCCAATTTTTCCCACGCATGTATGGAATGCATGCACTATAAAATCCGCCACCTCTTCAACATCCGGGACCTCTTCAACATCCGGGACCTTTTCAACATCCGGGTACTCTTCAACACCCTGGGTTTCCTCCCGGTCCGGCCGCTAGCCTGCGCGTGGTTTCACCAGCTGCACCTCTGCGCGGGACGCGGTGATGCGCGGGAAATGCTTCCGCGGTTTAGTAGTCTCGACACTTCAAATACGCAGAGGGGCTAATAAAATGTGTAATACGCAATGTTGTTGTTGTTGCTCTCTTTTTGGACTAACCAATCAGAATAGTACTTATCACGGACTACACCCCGTAGAGCTACGTATAGGCGCGCATGTGTGACAGGGTCTATAAAACACGGCCCTCTGGATCCCACACCCCCATTTATATTGTTGCATAGCCATGACGGAGACCTACTCCGATGCGACTTACATTTTACAGCATGCGACCGCGGTTAATTCACTCACGGGTTACCGAGCAGTGGTTCAATCCATGTTAGCAGATGGCAACGACAACGAGGGGCGACGCCAGATCCTGAAAGATTTGACAGAAGCGGTCCTCGACAGAGTGGACTCGATGGAGGGGTGTGCTATCACCCACCACTACTGGACTATGACAGCCATCCTTGATGCCCGGGCTATGGGCCACGGGCGCTCACGCCGGAAACAGTGACGGCTTGTTGGCCTCGTCATGGTTTTTACCCTATTGACCCTGACGCTGTGGCAATGGCAACGACAGAAAAAGAACGGCTCTTTAGAGTCTCCACACATGCGCTTATGTGCAACGGATATATACGAGGGACAGTCACAGTGTGCGGCATTCACCGTTCATCATTGGGTCAACCATGCCACCGAGGGACCTGACCATAAATATGATAGACAGTCAAAGTAAGTGTCATTCACCGTTCGTCATTGGCTCAACCAAGTCACCAGTCCTACAAGCAATCCTTCCCCTTATACCCCTGGTGGGGTTACACGTCTATGAAGATAAAGTTACCATCGTTGAAGACCGTGGAGATGTTTGTTGGTCGCACGCTGAGACCGTATCGAATACGCTTACGCTACACAGTGACGGCTGGATCAAATTTAAACGGGTGTTGAGCAGTGAGCTCGACGAAAACCTCATCCACATAGACAATGCCATCTACGTACACCGTGGACCCTTCTTCCCACGCCTGTTCTGTTACCAGGATCCTACGCGAGGCTTCACCCTAGACCCCGATCTGTGGACAGCCTTCGAGAAAGTGGTGCCTATTGTGGACCAGCTGTTTACACCGGACGAGCGGTCAGCTGATCAGTTGGGGTGGGCTCGTGCCCTGAGTGAAGCGGAAGCAGAACCTAATGAACAAATTTCTAGCAATGAACCAGACGACGATGCCATTGATTATCCGGCTAGACTCAGTCAGCCCATTGACAATTACATCCATACAACGCAGGCCGGTACGGCATCGGAACCCAAATGAAAGCATCCAGAAAGGAACTGTGACCCCAGCGCCAGATATTCACAGATAATTTGGGATGTACGTTTCATGTTGCGAACCCATAATGCACCATGTTCTGACGTCATAAACTTTTCATCCCTATAAATACGAGAGACAGTCAATCTTGTATCATTCAAGTACTGACCATGGCGGAGCATATAATACGGGCGTTTCTCAGCTTGACACCCGAGGTCTTCCTGCACGTCTATGCGGATAAGGTCGATATCATGGAGGAGGTGGGAGACATCTGTGATGCGACCCTATACAACCGTGCCCATTCGTCTGTCCCGGGAGGGCTGGATCAAATGCAAACGGGTGTTGTCTGGTTAACTGGACGGCGACCTCATCCACTTGTGTCACGATGTGTACGTCCGACGCGGCCCCTTCTTTGCTCAATTGGCTCGAATAGATGGGGGTACAGTGCATTTTACCCTTCACCCAGTTCTATGTTCTACCTTGGAAGATGCCGTGACGGATGTGGATCAAGTGCTTACGGAGGAAGAGTGGACATCAGACAAGTTGGATTGGTCATTTACCATGGACAATGTGAATCCCAATGAACAAATGATCAAACCCTAGTAATGAAGCGGAGCCAGACGACGATGTCATTGATTATCCGGCTAGACTCAACCTAGGATATATACAACGGTGGTAGAACCCAAACATCAGACCTCGTTACAAATAAACCAAACTCCCCGGGTCCATTATCATTTTGTCACCATGAAGCGCGGAGAGAAGGTGTTGGATAAATTATACTACAGTCCCGACAGTGCGGCGGCCTATAGTGCATTGTCGGCTCTCTATCGAACGACCAAACCCCAGTGGATACAACGAGCCCGAGATTGGTTAACCCTACCTGGCCTGGGCGATTTGGGGTGTATCGCAGCCTGGCGGGGGGGGGGGCGAAAAGTGCCCCCCTATATATTTTCTCTACCACTAAGGCTAGAGCGCTGAAACTTACCACACAGTATCTTGGGTTCAAGATTTACCGGGAAATGTAAAAAAAATCCAAGATGGCCGCCATGATGACGTCATAGTGACGTCACTTTCTCGGAAGCCATTTTTTCGGCCTTTTTGGGGTCGATTTTTCGAAACTTTCATTTTTCCGATTTTTCTCTCGTAGAAAATCTAATAAAATATAGAATAATTAGTTTTGCATGAATAAAATACTTTCAAGGCCTTTTAGGCAGGGAAAATGTGAAGAAATGGAGTGAAAAGATTGAAAAACCCACCACCCATGATGCTCTGCCTGAGGGTATATGAAAATAGGCCAAAATGACCCCCAATAAGATAAGCTTAAAAGTCACCAAGTTTTAGCCTCCTCGGTTTTGTCGTTTCGGAGCAGCAGAGAAAAGTTCACCAGGGGGGGCACATTCCGATCCCCCCCCCCAGGCCAGGTAGGGTTAAAAAAAACAAGACACCTATACCTTACATCGAGCTGCCCGCCGTCATTTTCTACGGAACAGGGTCATCGTGGGAGGACTAGATGCCCAATGGCAAGCGGATTTGGTCGGTAGCCTTTGCCAAACATAACGATGGGGATCGGTATATCTTAACGTGCATCGATATCCTGTCAAAGTATGCGAGGGTGGTACCCATCCGGACGAAAACGGGAGCGTTCAAGGACATCTTCAAGACCGGCCGCAAACCCTTGTATTTGCAAACCGAGGAAGGCACGGAATTCCTCAACAGACCGTTCCAAGCCTTTCTCAAGAAACAGAAGGTCTTCTTCTTTCACACCTACAACGGGACCAAGGCTTCTGTTGTGGAAAGGTTCAACAGGACATTCAAAGGACGCATGTATAAATATTTCACCTATAAGAATACAAGGCGGTACATCGATGTTCTCCCGAAACTTGTCAGTGGTTACAATCGAGCCTATCACCGGAGTATACAGAGAGGCCGCATTACCGTAACCCAACGCAATGAAGCCCAAGTCCGGCGTGTCTTGTATCCCATACAATCGCAGCGAATGCCGAAGAATGAGTTCAAGGTCGGGGATCCTGTACGGATCAGTAAAGTCAAGGGCAAGTTCGAGAAAAGTTACTTGCCCAACTGGAGCGATGAGCACTTCTTGATTAAACGGCGCCTACCCCGACAGCGGCGAGTCTATGAACTGGAAGATGTTCAAGGGAAACCGTTGATAGGGACGTTCTACGAGATGGAATTACAGCCCGTGGTAAAAACAAAGCAAGACTACTATACGGTGGAACGCATCCTAAAAACCGAACGTCGACGTGGCATCCAATTTCATTTCGTCAAATGGTAAGGCTGGCCCAGTTCCTTCAATTCGTGGGTCGCGGCCAACCAGGTGAAACGACTATAAAACCAGACACCACCGACATCATCCTTCATTCCACGTTCGACCATGAACACAGTGCAATCGTCTCTGAACACAGCGTCGCCCAAAGCGCCCAAAGCACAAGTGGGCTTTGTAGTGATATTGATAACCCTGCTGAGTGTGTTGTACGGAGGTGTGTTTTACGACGTAGCCTATCTCAGCACTCTACTCATCCCACCAAAGACACCAGCCGTGAGTGGCAGTCAAACCAGTCTACAGATAGCACCAGTCAATCCCGTGACCGAAACGAGCCCAGTCATCACCACCACACCACGTGTACAGTCAACACCTACACCGAGCATAGAGTCAACACATACACCAAGTGCAGCGACTACGTCTGAAAATCCACCGGATTTCATCACTCACAGTGAACGCCCATCGACAACGGTCCCAAAGCTCGACGCACCGACGACCCCAGTTCACTCGTACCAAATTTACAGGAGTGGGTTACCACGACAGCTGATACACCTCCAACCACGGACCCTCGATGGCAACATCCCTTCACCTGCCTCATCGCAGGACCGACGGGTTCCGGCAAAACGCACTTCGTCAGGAAGCTCCTAGAACACGCCGACAGCATGATTACTCCACCCATTCCCCGAGTCGTGTGGTGTTACGGAGAATGACAGGCGGCGTATGCAGCAATGCCCCACATCACGTTCGTGGAAGGGCTACCCAACCTGGCTGATTTGAAACCGGACACCTTGGTGGTTCTGGATGATCTCATGGCGGAGACGGATGCTCGGGTCACCCAACTCTTTACCAAAGGCAGCCATCATCAACGTCTCAGCATCATCTACATTGTGCAGAACCTGTTCAGTAAAAACAAAGAACATCGGAACATCAGCTTAAATGCCCACTACCTGTTGGTCTTCAAAAACGCGAGAGATACCACTCATGTGCTGCACCTGTCGAGACAGATGTACCCTGGACGCACTGCGTTTGCGTTGGTATCCTTTAAAGATGCGACAACCCCTCAGCACGGGTATTTGCTCTTCGACCTGAAGCAAGCCACCCCCGACCACCTTCGACTACGGATCGGTATCTTTCCCGGAGAGATCCACCACGTGTACATGCAAAAATAATGTAAACACACCCACAGTGGTTCCCCCAGCTGAGGTGTCTGTTTGATGTTGGGGATAATAAAATAATTAATACCACATCATTATTGACTTTTGTCTCTGTTCAATATTCACGAGGTAGGTAGATAAAAAGTGCCGGGTTGTGGGTTCTAGCATTAGTTGTACATGATGTCTGCTCGAGTACGAAAGCACGCTCCGACGCTCCATGTATTGAAGACGGCCCCACCCGAGTTGGCCCGAACCATTGTACGTGGCGCAGACCCTGCTCTCGTGTGCTGTCTGTGTGAGATTGGACTCAATATCTTAAAAGGCAACGTACTGCTGATTCCGGCTCAGAAGGCGAAGTTGGCAAAGCATAATACAGGTCTGCGAACCTTAGTCCAGAAGCGAGTCTCTCAAACACAAGAAAAAGGTGTTACAGAAAAGCGGCTTTCTCGGGGCCATTTTAGCACCGTTGGCTGCTTCCGTGTTGGGTCCAGTATTGGGTGGACTGTTCGGCCGACAATGAACCACACGAAAAAAATGGTCCTCGTCGAATCTTGGCTCCTTCAAAACCTCCAATCACCGTACCCCGTACCCTCTACGGTGAAGACGATACACCCACTCGATGAAGAGATGCGTCAGATCTTACAACGATCGGGGTTAAGCGACAGTGAGAAAGTACAACAGTACAATGAAACGCTTCAGCGGTATATGACGTTCATGGCCCAATATAAAACCCTTTCTACCCCAGCAGCGGCACCACCATCACCACCACGCGACACACCACCGACCTCAGCACCGCTCCAACAGCCGCCATTACCAGGGGTACCACCCACAGCCCCACAGTGGGTCGAAGACGGTGGTCCCCGGTACCCACATGACGGATTTAGTGAATGACCTGATGCGTCAACGCAGGTCGCACACGGATCCCCGAGAGTGGGAGGTCTTCGCTCAAGGCTTGAAAGACATGCATGTACCACAGGAATTGGTGGGGAACCCTCAGCGCTGGGCTTGGATGCAGCGTGAATCGCCGGTGCACGAACAACGACAGACTCCACAACCTTCTTGGGAAGCCGAGTGGGAACCAGAGTCACCCCCAAAACACCACAGAAGCGGGCACCTACTTTTTCACTCCTTTTACCACGCCACCCCCTGAAACTACGTTCATCAAGGTCTAAGTCACCGCGACCATCACGACGATTAGCGCCGAAGAGCTGGGAGAAGTATTAAACCCGGGAGCAGCAGCATGCAAGCTCAGTCGTCACCCCCTACCCAATAACAGCTCGGCTGATGTGTTTCCTGACAACACCTTGGCCAAATACGTCACCCATTTGCATTTACCTGGACGCTGGGAATGTGGACTCGTGGATATCCAATACCCTTACTCGTGGTACAACGTGCGAGCCGGTGAAGTGTGGTACGAGGTGACCTACGAAGAACTAGAAACCCGACTCACCTTACCCGAAGGCCAATACGATACCCCCAAGGAGTTCATGCAAGGACTGAGAAGTCTGATGCATTATAAGTCTCTATGGGGCGTCATGAATACTTCAAAACCCATAAAAACTTTCTCCTTCAAAAACCATGTGGACTTCGATTACAACGCACACAACGACAAGGCCTGTCTCACTCTTAGCTCCAACGTGAGTGTCGAAATCAGTCCTACCCTACAAACTGGGTCTCGATCTACAGGGGTACGCTGGCCCCACCGGCGAGAGAGCCCACATCACGATGGACATGCGTGGTGGTATGTATGGCCTGTACATCTACTCAGACGTGGTCGATGCACACGTTGTCGGAGAAAGCAACGTACCTCTACTAAGCGTTTGCCCGGTGAAAGGCAAGTATGGAGCTCAAGTCACCCACAGTTTCAGGCACATCGTGTATCTACCGGTCAGTCAGACCGATATTAGCTACATCCTCATCGATATAAGAGACGACGCCGGTCAACCGATTGCATTCGAGCGTGGGAAAGTGGTGCTGACACTTCATTTCCGTCAAGTCCGAGCGGTTCACTTTGCATAATGAAGGTGCCTTACGAGTGTGATGCACGCAGCTATATGGACTATTATGCCCAACAGGCCGGGGGTAGCTTTTCGGTCTTTGCAGGTACACGCATGCAACGAGGACATGGGCTGGGGAACATACTCGGGAGCATCGTCAAAACGGTTATGCCCTTGGTGACGCGTGGGGTCAAAGCGATCGGCAAACAAGCGGTACGCAGTGGACTGCAGGTCGCCGGTGATGTCTTGGGCGGTGCGGCACCCAAAGAAGCACTGAAATGCCGATCCAAAGAAGCAGGAGGCGTCTTGGTCGCCAAAGCACAACGCACCGTAGGGAATAAAAGACCTGCACCACCGAGACCACGCACCAGTCGACGACCGACCCAGCGACGACGCACATCGAAGACCCAGGATATCTTTTCTTAACCCTATCTGGCCTGGGCTTTTTGGGACCTGTCAAGGCCTGGTGTGGGGCCGAAATGCCCCCCCCCACCTAATTATTTTTCTTATCCCTTGAGCTAGGGAGCTAAAACTTACCACACTATACCCTTGGGTCAAACTCTACCAGAAAATGTAAAAAAATCGAAGATGGCCGCTTTGATGACGTCACAGTGACGTCATTTTCAAAAACGGCATTTTTGGACGAATTTTCGATCGGATTTTCCGAATTTTCTATTTATGCAATTTCTTCACAAAAACTGCATGATAAATTAGTAAATATTAATGTGATGTAAAATAAAATAGTTTTTTTTTTCATCGCGGAAAAGCAGAAATTCTGAAGAAATGTGACAAAAACATCACTTTTCTGGTAACTGACTTGGCCGCCATACTGAATTTACCCATGATCCTCTGCTCAGGGGGTTATGCAAATGGGCCCAATATGATAAACTATTCAGTCCCGGAGTTTCAGCACTCCGTTTTTCGTCGTTCCGGAGACAGCGCAGAAAGTTTGGTAGGGGGGGCATAATGCCCCCGCCGCCCCCAGGCCAGGTAGGGTTAAAGATGGCTTTTATCCATGCCGAGTCATGTCCTTCTACCAACAGTGAATTTGGTTTATGGACCGTCCCACCCACACAGACCAGTGCCGAAGAGGGTCAATGAGTGGAACATCTTCCCCTTTCCAGCATTACAGGCACAGGCTCTGAATTCACCATCACCAACGCAGATACGACATACCTGGATTTAGCGCATACGTACCTAGCTAAAATCACCAATAAAGATGGGTCTGTCCTCAAAGCAGATGCAACCGTGGGTCCAGCGAATCTCTGCCTTCATTCGCTATTCCAGCAAGTGGATATATCACTCAGTGATAAACTGGTGAGCGCATCGACGAACAAGCCGAGCCTACATCGAAACAATGTTATCCTATGATGGGGCGTCTGCATGCGTACTTATTCTTCCAGGACCGATATCTCTTGAATGGAGTACCTGTCAAAATACGACTAATGCGCGCAACGCCTGCGTTTGCCTTGATGGCCCTGATTGATGACATCGAGTATAACATTGTCCTCCAAGAGGCCAGTCTGTTTGTACGCAAAGTGAAACCGAGCCCAGGTGTACAGTTGGGTCACATCAGAGCCTTGGAGAAAAAACCAGCCCAGTACCCGATTCGACGAGTACAGACCAAGGTCTTTTCCGTCCCTAAAGGGAATATGATTGTCAATCAAGAAAACCTGTTCCTGGGAGATTTGCCCAAGCGTTTAACCCTATAGTCCGGCAGATATGTAACAAAAAATGGGTCGATTGTGCGCTTTGTGATAAAAGCATGAAATTTTGCACAGTGACAGAGAAACACATATTATTCATTTTCAGAGGGGGAGTCCGGCTTGAAAATCCGTAGTTGGGCGCCATCTTGGATTTCAAAATGGCCGCCATTAGAAACCATCAAATTCACAAATCGGTACTTCTAAGACACACAGAAGATTAATTTAAACAGCTATCCCCACATTTGCGTACCCAAGGAATTTGATCACCACACATTTGATGCACCAGAACGGATGGATTTTAAGATGGTGGTCATTTTTTTCAAAATGGCTGCCGAGAATCACTTATTTCGACGGTTATGTGACGTAGGTGAATCGATAGACAAAAATCTACTTTTGGGTGACTAAAAATGGTTTTTGGTATCAGTAGACACTCATCCGTGTAGTTGATACCTGCAATATATAAAATTAGTAATATTTTAGAGAGAAATTCCAGCACAATGTGGATTAACCTTGCTGCATCTACAGTTTATCATGTAGCAACATCAGCTACTACTGATAGAATGCGCTGGCTTCTGAAAATGAACACCAAACTGGCTGCCAATCATCTTTGGTATAAGTTCCCTATTCAAACTTACTTAGAGAAGCTTCTCCGGAAGAACGGAGAAGAAACCAAGTCCAAATGGGACGGGCCTGAACGGCGGGTCTCTATGCGCACTCCCTTCGGTTGAGAGCTCTTCCAGACCACTACAAACATCAATAGTCCCATTGCTACTTGTATGATCAAACAGTAATACAGTATAACCTCGTAAACAATAGCATTCTTCAACGAGGTCGACCCTGGCTCAACCTCCGACAACTCGCGGCACAGTGGACTTAGTTGAGTCAGTTGAGTATGATTAGGTCATACATGTACAGGGACTGGATACGTTCCTTGGCGATTTTTATTGTTAAAAATCCATGTTAGTACACCAACTTGGATATCAAGCTTTTCGCCATCAGCGAACATTGAAGCATAAACTGGACATCTGATACTAGGCTGGTTTACACATTGCTTTGGCCGAGGAAACTGGTTAAGGGACTTCTGTGTGGAACATTGCCCAGTCGGAGACGACCACCATTATCATACACATGGATACTAAAATACTAACAAAAAATCTAAATCTGATAATCCCTTCAGTCTTCTCCAAGATATTGCCAGTGGATGCGGCATAATCAATACCAGTGCCGTGAGTTTCTGGTCTTGGTGGGCGATATCCTCGAAATATTCTCCATACACTTGGAGCTAAACGACTGAAACTTACGACAATATATGTCTGGATTATGCTCTTTCCTTAACCTTGCCTTTCAAGATCACATTACTATGATGGAGTTATTGAGATCCCGCCATGTATCATGGTTGAGCTTTTCCGTGATATCTTGCAAACCTGTAGTATTATGCAAGCATGTCCAGAATTTTCTCAATAGGATATGCCACTAGTCAGAGAGTTTTAGTCGCAAATTTTTGGAAAGTTCAACCTCGATGAACTGGTTTTGCCATGCATGTCAGCTGACTGTGCTACCATTGCTCCATCGTTGAAGGAGCCCCATTACCAGATTCATATTTATCAGTTACTCCGGAAATGGAATAAGCTCATATCAGTAATCCATGTTATATGTGTTGACCACAATTTCCCTAATGATCGAACTTAGTTGTATGACTGAGATGGTTATTCATAATGCTGTGGACATAGTGTCAGTTTGAAGCATTGAATGGGGATTCGGCTGGTTCCCAGGTTGCCTATCCTGCCAGCCGAGTGGCCAACAGTGTGATTGAAATCCCAAGTTCAAGTACTGGCATACAAAACTGCAGGTTGAACTACTAGTTCTGGTTTTTGCATCATTTGTATTGCTGATTCGGGTATGGAATTTCAACGACAAACTGAATCCATGAATATTGCACTCCAGTATACCAAATACAGGCATGACTACATATTTGACTAGCTTGCCAATGAGCATTTTGTCATCCTCGAATCACAATGCTAGTTTCTAGTAATGACGATAGAACGCAAATGAAAAAGATGATGGTGGTGCCTTAGAGGAAGTCCGGCTACCCTTACAGGAAGTCATGTTGCCCTTACAAGAAGTCCTGCTGTCCTTTTGCGCTGGGTAGCTAGGCGCTGGTCAAGAAGGCTCACATAATTTTTGGACCGGCCATGCCACCCCACCCAGATGTTTGCGAAAAACAAATGACTTCGCTGATGATAGGTTGGATAAGGCTCATTGTTTTCAGTAATCTTAATGCCTCTGCCTCTTCACATCTTTAGTGGACTAATGAAATGTAAATGTAGCCTCACGGAATGCGCAGAGACTCATTATATACGTTTTGACAAAGTCGACAAAATACGTACTGCTTTGTTTGCTCTGAGCAAAAGTGATAAGGACACTTACAGTGTGTCTCGTAGTTTTTATTCCATCCTTGTTGGTGGACATATATGTGTTGAAGCTGGACATCAATACCAGTACCGGTACATTCGTAAAAAAAATCACTACTGCAGAAATTCCAAACCGAGACGAAAACTTGCAACTTCCCCAAACAGATATGTTCTGACCTATTTGTCGCTTGATCATTCTGGAGCACACACATCTATAAAAACCACATCTCTAATTTCCAAAGCTTTGTCCTTACAACCTGCTCCTGGTTGGAAACTCGTGTTGAACCAGGCAGCTCCTGAACAGCTACAGATTCCTGCATCGCAACGATAACTGGCTAGTATACATGTACATGTACACCCATGATCAACCATGAGCATACGGAGAAGATGAAAAGGGAAATTCAAATCGTGTTCCATACTAAAATGATTTGCTTTTTGAATTCTTCGAGAAATATTGGAAACCTTTTTCCGAAGAGAGTAAGGATTTGCCGGAAAGCAAGAAGACCAAAAACGCTTATGTTGCCAAAATAGTTAATGAAATCGGAACCTGTGTCATAGTCAATTTCTAATGTTCCCAAAGAAAAATATCTAGCTGACTCGAGAAGGCCAAGCTGCCGCGAAGTGTTGGAGTCCAAGCCCCAACTGACAACGCTGAAGAATGCATTTTCTCTTCGCGCTTGAATTGTATGATTGTTTTTATTATAGTGCTATTAATGCTGCTATGTGAATTATGGGGGCGGAAATTCTATATTGACGAGGAATGAATATTGAGTGACTGGCTATATGCTAGGTTTATCAATAACCTGTCAACAAGCTTGCTGTTTCGTCGCGATGGAAGGAATGAGACTGGGTGTTTGTAGAAAAATCATCCAGTGAAGTATGAGAGTCTTGAGTTAGCCGTCATTTTCATCTGAAGACGATACAGCTCATCAATCCCCAGCTCACTAATTACCAATATACGAGTTGTCTGAGCATTTCCCCTATAGCTCTCTGGATTGGTATCTAATACCGCTTATGCCGGTGCTAGGGGCCTTGTGGTCATGTCATCCAAGTTGCCACATGAACAGGTACAATAAAAGCGTACGTCGGTATGTCAGTATGTCGGCACCTCTTCCCACTTCCCTTATATGTGTTGTAATTCTCACAAAGACGGGAGTCATGCTGGCATATCCGCCGCACAGACTCACCACAGATGAGGCTAGCTTTCTCTCCGTTGTTCAAGAGGGGCTTCTCCAAGTGAGTGGGGATGGAAAACTAACACGAAAATTGAATAGCAGCCATTTTGACTCCTCAGAAATTGTCATATTCTATTTCGAACAGAAGATCTATATTGGGGAAACTATACATGCAACAAGCTTAATTTATTCGAATTATGCTCAGCACTCTGTCACGGAGAATAGTCTCCAGCGTCACTAGCTTCATATATTGCAGACATCACCGATGGAAATACACGATGCCACATGTCAGGTCAATCAAATGTAGAGTATTAGGTGAATACCCAAGATGTGACGTATTCCGGATCTCAGCTATGTGAATGAGTTGGAGAGATATGTAATTGGTGGGTAAAGTTGACGTTTGGTGACTGAAAAGCAACCATATCAGTCTACGGAATAACTTATCTTGATACCTCACTTTCGGACTTTAGAATACGGAGGATTCTAGGATGTAGCCGTAGTATCTCAATTGCGCTTTTATTGCAGCTGTTCATGTGGAAACTTAACCACACGTGTCACTTGTCCACAAGTAACCATGCAGTGTCCAAAGATATGAAAAACATTTTAGGCCATTCAGAAGTAGAAGTTTGTGCATCTGTTCACGTAAGTCACATAACAATGAAAATAAGCGATTCTCGGCAACCATTTTGAAAAGAAAACGGCCGCCATCTTGAATTCCATCAGTACTGATGCAACAAAACTGTGTTGATCTGCTTCCTTGAGTACGCAAATGTGGGTATTACCGTTTAAATTGACCTTCTATGTGTCTCAGAAGTGCAGAAATGCGACTTTGTGGTATTTGATGGCGGCCATTTTGAAATCCAAGATGGCGGCCAAAATACGGATTTACAAGCCGGACTCCCCTTCCAAAAATGAATCATATGCGTTTATCTATCATCCTACCAAGTTTCATGCTTTTATCAAAAAGTGCACAATCATTTCACATATCTGCCTGACTACTAGCCTGTGTGGAGAACGTCAGCTATAATGGGCTATTTCGAGGAATCCTTTCAACCTAAAAGCGTTTAACATCAATTCCGTGGCCCTGCATGTGGATGGCCAACAGATACCGGCACGGCCCTTACAACCTAACTTCGGAACGGCCAATTACATCCGGAGATATCTGAACCTCTTCACAGGAACTGGCCAAATCAACCAAGACGAGGGAAATATGATCAGTCGAGAGGACTACGCGAACGGATACACATTGTTCTGTTTCGATCTGACCCGTAACGTCCTGTGTGAATTTGCCACCTGACATGAATACAGACCAGATAACCACCGTGTTGGAGAATGACCCAGGGACACGCATGGTCTTTCAAGGGGTGTTCGCCCGAGATGTGTTCCCATTAGACTGTGTGTATCCTGCTGGTTACGTCCTGAATACAGACCCGATGGATCGGTCCGGTCAATACTGGGTAGCTGTGTACTTGACAGAAGAGCAGGGCGAATACTTTGACCCGTACGGTCTACCACCCCCTCCATCCCGATTTAACAGACTTCATGGATCAAGGCACAGAGACGTGGTGCTGGAATACTAAAACGTTGCAAAGCCTGACCAGTAGTGTGTGCAGACAATATTGCTTGTTTTACCTGTACCATCGATGTCGGGGACATTCCATGCAGACGATCGTCCACATGTTTGACGAGTACCCCAAGGCCGAGGACCAAGATGTACTCGTGTATGACTGGGCTGCCGTTCATTTCAATGTACAAGTCCCGTTCTGGGCTTAAGTTTTTGCACGTAAAGCCCCCCTGTTCTGGGCTTCAGTTTTTTCACGTGGTTGTTCTCATGTTGTTGTTGTTCACTGAATAAAAAATGAGATCTCAATACCCTGTCTTGTGTGCTTCCTGCGTGAACATGAATGCCTAATGTGGGACATGTGGGGATTCAGTCAATGAATGGGTTGAGAAAAATAGCCAATCAGTGGCCTAGGATGGGGTCAAATGTAACCCATGAATGTCCAGAAAACAATGCAAGAGCACTGCAGTAAAATAGAGAGCCAATGAAATCAGCCCACAGACCAAGTACATGTTTTGGTCTAGGTTAAGAGTGAGCATTCCAGCACAAATTTTTGACGAGGAGTTACAACTTACAAGAGCAGCAGGTGAAGTGAAAAAAAGACTATAGAGGTTCGAGGTGTGGATAAAGATCAGGAAGACGGCGAGTGAAGACTCGTCCAACACCTATAGATTAAGTTTATTACTATAAGTTCCATGGTTTCATGTATTTTTTCGTGCCAATACGGCTCTGTGGAAAACTGAGGGTTCCCCCCACTGGCCATTCAACCCTACCTGGCCAGGGGGACCAAAATCGCCCCTCCATCTCCCTACCAAACTTTCTGCGCTATTTCCGGAACGACAAGAAATAGAAAGCCGAAACTCCGGAACTTTTTAGCTTATCATATTGGGGTCATTTTGAGCCTATTTGCATGACCGCCTGAGCAGAGGATCATGGGAAAATTCAAGATGGCGGCCATATGGGGTCCAAAAAAAAGTGATGTTTTTGTCATATTTCATCAAAATTTCTGCTTTTCCGAGATGAAAAGCGGGCAAAAACTATTTTATTTCACATAACATTAATATTTACTAATTTATCATAAAAAAATTATTTGCTGATAAAAGTAGATAGCAAAACGATAGTTCAGCACCAGGGTATATAATCATACATGGTAATATCCTGCCAGTTGGCAATATTTTCGTTAGCATTGCTATCTGAAAGGGAACTGACAAGCTGTGATATATTTTCTTTCAACCTATGACAATCATAGACAATAGTTCCATCAACTTATAAAGATATAACTCTATCACAAGCACGTAGCAAGTGTCAGGTCCAACATTCAATAGTGTCTGTACCTTGTTGAAAAAAATGCAGCCTTGCCAATCAGGAGAGAGAGAGAGAGAAATTAGATTCAACTTCGCGTTTAACAACAGTTCAGATATATAACGACAATCTGCCAAACAGTTATGATCCATCACAATTGTTTGTAAGGCAAATGTTGTTGATGAAAGAAGAATAATTATGCAGATCCTAATATATCATTTAATTATCGAACAAATAATATTTTGAATTATGGGCAAAGTTGACGGCATAACTTATAATGTTTCATTTTACATTCTGGTTCATGGTAACATATTATTAGGGGAAGTGACGACATCGTAAACTATCCCTTTCTGGACAGTAATATTCCAGTGGGACCTGCATATGGCGTATACATATCTCGCTTAGTAGCATTTGCTAGATCCTGTGTTAAATGTGACGATTTTAATCAACGTCACAAAACATTGGTGCAGAAACTTAAAAAACAGGGCTATTCCACCAAGCGCCTACACTCAAAGTTTCTCAAATTTGGCGATACATATCGCATGCTGATAACAAAATACGAACGTAGCGTGCAACATCTATGGCGCTACGTTTCGTAACTTGTGTCTAATTCCGCTTAACCCGGGGCTAGGGGCCGTATGAACCCATGTACTTCAAGATCCTCATGGTACTCATATGAACAGTCACAATCAAAGCGTGACTGAGATACATCATTTTTTAGATGACGACTCTATAACGAATATTATGGATTAAGAATACTGATCAGCGATACGGATTTGATATTTTTGGAACATCATGATGTCTTGCCGGCATCATTGAAAACTGTTGACCGCTTCTCTCTTGCAGGAAACAAGCCTATGTTTATGTATACTATGATTGTCTTTTTAAATTTGGTGCTAATACTGTTTTTTGGAAAATGGAATAGGTCTTTGGATTATGGACGCGGATATTCTCTAATGGACGACGGCTGGATTATGAATGACGGACTAGACGCTTGTAATTCTCATACATATAGTTGATGTCTTTTATTGTTATTCCCCAAGAACACTGCCATAAGTTGAGAAATATTTCACAGCAGTATCAATCTCAATACCAGTTTTCGCCTATGTCATTTTCAAAGATCTAGGTTTGATGAGTTTGCACAGCTCAGTCGTTTGCATTCTTCACACAGACTTGAACAATCCAGGCCATGATCCTTACAGGCGCATCTGCTTCAGTTACAATCCTTCTTGCAGTTCCACCTGATAACCTCAAAGTAACCCCTGAAGCTGGTGGCAGATCAGTTTTCGCTGGGAGAAGCCGATTGAATTGTCCACTTTCATTTTTGTGGCTGTAATGGATGGTCTTCCCCTCAAGTCAATTCCTTCATCTGGGTTACTATTGTATAAACATATAAGCGTTTTCTATGCTGCTGCAATAAATGGCCTTCGTCGGGACTCCTACGACCTGGATGAACACTTCAGCTTGTTGGCGAAATAGCTCAGTGACAGTTGTCTTTTTCAAGGCAGCACCTTTGTCATTGCCATATGGTCGGAATACTGTGTCACAGCCCAGAATGGCATGCACAAGCAACATATTTGTACAGACTTGCATTCCAGGCACATCCTCCGGCCCCGCTAGTGACATGGGCATTCAGTCAAAGAAAGATGAATGCCTAACAAACAACGTCAACAAGTAGCAGTTCATTAATCTTATGAGTGACCAGTTGGAAAGGGCGGAATGTTTCATATGCAGATGTTTTTATTGTAAAAGCTGCCGTTTAATCGACTGAAAGCATAAAAAATTTGGTTGGTGATGATATTGACCTGTTAGTTCTGCTCTGTTTTCATGCAGACATGGATGACAATGACATCTACTTTCAGCCAGAGTCAAGAGAGAATGCAAAGAAACGGATAGTTTGGAATGTCAAGAAGACAAAGGCTGTGCTGGGAATGTAAGTCTGCACAAATATGCTGTTTGTGCATGCCAGTCAGGGCTGTGACACAGTATACTGACCATATGGCATTGGCAAATCTGCGGCAGTAAAGAAAACAACGCTCAATGAGCTATTTCGCCAACAAGCTGAAGTGTTCAACCAGGCCATTGGGAGTCCGATGGAGGTTATCTATTTGCAGGTGCCTGTGTGTTTATACAATGGTAACCCTGACGAAGCAATTGGCTGCATGAGATACAAGCGTTTCTGTGACAAAGACGAACCATATATGTGCAGGTACAAACCTTCCACCAACATCAGCATCAGCTAGGTATCAAGGTTCGCGTGTTTAGAGTAGAAAGGGGAAGACCATCCATTGCAGCCACAAGAATGAGGGTGGACGTCTTCTTTCTGTGAAAACTGAACTGCCACCAGTTCCACTGGCACTGTTTGAGGTTATCAGGTGCAACTGCAAGAAATATTGCAGATGAAGAAGATGCATCTGTGGGAGCATGGCCTATATTGTTGAAAATGTAAAATGAATCATGGTAAATGGCATGGTAGAACGTCATGGTAGAACATCAAATTTGTCTATAATCTAGATTATTCTTTGTTTGATAATTAGATGATAGGATCTGCATACTTATTCTTCTTTCGTCAAAACATATCTGACACACAATTGCGATAGATCATTAATGGTTTGCAGAGCTGTATTTTTCAACAAGGCACATGTTGTTATAATAGAGAGATATCTCCATGAGTGGGTTTGTGGAAATATTGTCTGTGACAGTTATCTGTTGAAGGAAAATATATTACAGCTTGTCATTTCATTTATTTTGGGAGAGAATTCCTCTTTCAGATGATTATGCTAATGGCAAAAATGTTAACTGACTGAATATTACCATGTACAATTACAAGCGTCTAGTCCGTCATTCATAATCCAGCCGTCGTCCATTAGAGAATATCCGCGTCCATAATCCAAAGACCTATTCCATTTCCATATAACAGTATTAGCACCAAATTCAAAAAGACAATCATAGTATACATAAACATAGGCTTGTTTCCTACAAGAGAGAAGCGGTCAACAGTTTTCAATGATGCCGGCAAGACATCATGATGTTCCAAAAATATCAAATCCGTATCGCTGATCAGTATTCTTAATCCATAATATTCGTTGTAAAGTCGTCATCTAAAGAATGATGTATCTCAGTCACGCTTTGATTGTGACTGTTCATATGAGCACCATGAGGATCTTGAAGTACATGGGTTCACACGGCCCCTAGCCCCGGGTTAAGCGGAATTAGACACAAGTTACGAAACGTAGCGCCATAGATCTTGCACGCTACGTTCGTACTTTGCTATCAGCATGCGATATAGCCTGATGCTGAACTATCAGTTTGCTATCTATGCTTATGAGCAAATCCACCGGGAAGACACATGTTTTCACCACCATGGCATACTGTATCCTGGGTCATGTATTAATTGGATTTCTGGATGATAAACTGTCCTTATTCCCGAAAAAACCCACAATATTATACCTTGCTTATATGAGGCATAATGGCCTATTATATATTATAAAATGGCGTATCTTTGTTTTCAAAAAAGGCGTATCTTCACCAAATAGATTTTGTTAGACTTTTAGTATGTTGTTCTGGGGACCTATGAGAAATGCATGCCAGTGAAAAAAATTCTGTAACAATTTGTTTTGAGTTCAACTAAAAAAAACCAGATAGATTGCCTGGACTGTCATGAAAATGGTAAAAAGTTCAGATTTAGAATTACCCCATACATCCGCCATTTTAAATTTCTCCATAAATATTTTCGTGCAAGGGTATTATTTTAGGCTGAGTATAACCTAGATATGATAACGAATGGAATGAGTGTAAGTAATGACCCATTTCTTTCACGCTTAGTATCAAGTACAAGGTTTTCTTATAGGAGCAAGGGACAGGTAAACACTGAAATTTCGCGAAAAATACCTCAAATTTCAACTTGAAATTTAATATATTTTCCATGCATATCTGTTTGTAGACTTTTAGTATGTTATTCTAGAGACCTTTTGGAAATGCACTGCAGCAAAAACAATTCTGTTGCAATTTGTGGTGGGTCAAACCTCAATTTGACTGGACTAATAATCTGTCATGTGTCCGATCGCTCAACGTCAGACCCTAAAGTGATCAATCTTTCCTCTGTACTTCTGACGGATGGGGAGATTGATGTGTTAAAAAAGAGTCTAAAATTCACACTGACTCCTGAGCCCAATGTGAATGATCCGAAATGTGACACAAACAACTTCAGGAATGCTTTAGTGGCAACACATCAACTGACTCATCAATCGTAAGAAAGAAAGAAACGTTTAAAACACCTCGAGGTCGAAATGTGGATTTAGATATTTTCATTGGCTTTCTGAATCACCAACCCATCGGAAGATAAAGCAGGCAAATTATCAGGTCCAATTTAAATGAGGCCGAGAAACTTTCATTGAAACGGCTCCGAAATAACAAAAATATTGTTATAAAGGAAGCCGATAAGGGATCAGCTGCGGTAGTTATGGACAGCTCATCCTAGCAAGAGAAAATGTCAGAAATAGTCGAGGTATGAGAGTTTATCCAATAATGCTGACAAAACAACTTAGACAAACCTTGATCATTTAATAGCACAGCATGGCGGTGATCTAACTGCACAAGAGAAGAGATTTTTGACAAAATTTGAGTCCAAACCTAGTCATCTGTACGGCTTACCAAAAATACATAAATCAGATATGGTTATCAATGCAGTTAAGGAGCAAAATTCTGAATATGTAACAGAACGGAAACCAAATGATCTTACATTCAGACCGATTATTGATAGTTCGGACTGCCCTACAAGCAGATTGAGTGAGATTATTGATATTCTGCTCAAACCTTACGTTCAGTTTGTTCCATCATATGTTAGAGATGACATCGATTTTTTGAACAAAATATCAACCGAAGATTCAAAGGATGAACTGTTCTGTACATTTGATGTGACCAACTTGTACGGACATATTTCCATGAATCAGGTTTGGAATCAGCTATTGGTTAGACCGTTATTCAAACCAAAATCATGACCATTTCACGAAAGAATCCATTTTATCTGCAATCAATCTGATATAGGAAAACAATACATTTGAATTTGGTGACAAACAGTACCGCCAGCTCCTGGGTACAGCAATGGGCACAAAATTTGCACCCTCATACGCAACTTTGGTATTAAGAAGGCCAGCCCAGATAGGGTTAACTCTTTGGGATTACATAAGTTCTGTGAAATCTTGCTGCCAATACCAATATTTTCTAAGAAGTCAAAATTTCCAACATTCTCCAACATGCCTAATTAGTTTCCTGGATCAAAGGTAAATCGGAAAAGCTAAGAAATGCAGCTTCGCTTAAAGATCGAGCCCTTCAGGTTGGCGCATCATGTAAGGTTTCACATCATTAAAATGACAATACATTTATTATAAAAAAAGATTTCTATGTCAGTGATTTTGAGGTTGGATTAAAAAAGGAAATAACTTGAAAGAGAGATTACATTCCTTTCCGAAATTAAGCGCTTACATCTCATGTTGTATGTCTGATGAATACATGTACGCGTTTAGTTTAATTGCAGTTGCAATTTGGATCACGTTCTTGGTTTAGCTTTATGTCATGATACGTGAACTATATACATGTAATTCTTTTTGAGATAAAGCTATTAACAAGGTCATCGTTAGAAGTTATTATCATTTGCAGTATGGACTGAGACACCTGTATTTTGGTAAATCCTCACATTTGTATGCAAATGAAAGAATATAATAGCAATGTTTTCAGTCATACACATGCAAGCTACACATTAATGTGCACTGACAAAAGACTGGGACATCACAAATTGATAAAAGTTTTAATTGATACAGTAAGTTAAATGTGCAGACACAAATATGGTTCGTGCAAAAGCTTTAGTTTAAATCGTGTGATGTAGAATAGGGTGATTTGACAGCAATGATGGCCTTCATTTAACCCCATCTGGAATGGGTTTCAGGGACGTCTCCAGGGCTTGAGTGAGGTGGGTTTTTGGCTGTGCCTCATTATTGTTCTAACCCCTTGAGGTAGGCGGCTGAAACTTAGCAAATTATACCCTTGGGTCAAGTTTTACCAGAAGATGATAACAATTTCCATGATGGGCGCTTTAATGACGTCACAATGACGTCATTTTCATTTTTTTATTAAAGTCTTCACAAAAACTGCATGATAATTTAGTAAATATTAATATTGTTGCTCACTTCTCGTGGAAATATGATAAATTTTGAAGAGAGATGACGAAAACATGACTTTTCTAGTACTCCACATACACGCCATCTTGAATTTACCCATGATCGTCTGCTCGACGGTTGTGCAATTAGGCTCAAAATGACCCCAATATAATACGCTATAAAGTCACGGAGTGTCAGTTCTCAAGTTTTTTTTTGTGGTTCCGAGGATAGCACAAACATATTTAGGAGAGGGTGGGGGCATAATGCCCCTTGGCCCCACCCCTTCCCTCTCACCCAGGCCTGGTAGGTTTACGGCGACACGACATTCAAAGCTAACAGGGATTCGGTACTGCGGGATTTCCCTCGCTGGTTATTCAATATTGTATTTCTGAAATAATATAACGTCATCAAACTATTAGTAATGGCTATACAGGAATATAGTGTAGGTAACTCATGTATGTATATTTGTACATACAATGTACACTGTATCTCATTCCTGATAATAGCTTCGTGTAACATATTAGATACATAAAATTAAAAATTGAAATATGAGGGTATGGAGTCAGGCAATACATTGAATAAATGTAGCATAATGTAAGCTCCCAGAACATATCAGGTTATGAGGTAGGGCGACGCTTAGTTTAGGAGACAGGCGTGGAACTCGCGGTGCTCCGTGGGTGGGGGCATGCACCTGGGGTATCGGATGGGTTGAATAATTGTAGGATGATATAAGCTCCCGGAATATATGATGGTATGGGGTCGGGCGAAGCTTAGTTTAGGAGATAGAAAGTGATGCACGGTGCCCCAGGGGTTGGGACATGCTCCGCGAGGGTAGTGGGTGGATTCAATAAGTGTAGTATTATGTAATGACCCGCAATATATGTGGGTTCGGGAGCTCGGGCGGGCCTTGTTTCAGGAGACATAGGGTGAGGCCGAGAGGCTGTGGACAGAAAAAATTACAAAAACTCAACATTTATTTTAACCGGCAGATAGAGAAGACAGTCAAGGAGACAGGCAGACAGACAGGCGGACATCATTGTGGGGTTTATTTGCCCTAAAATAAGGGGAACATTGCCCATTTCCGAAACTGTTCGGTTGAAAGTTAATATTTTCTTTTTCCATTCAGTTGTAGTTAAAAAGCACTATTAACCTTAAAATTGAATTTGTCTGGAAGCACCTTTTAAACACCACTTAGAATCAAATACTAGTAGCTGCGCATGAGTGATAGGTTTTAGCATGCTAATGTCCGCTACACTTCGTGACACATTAACAACACCGTTGAAGAGCGAATTATTATGTTACGACAAATACCAGATACATGTCAAACTTGTGTTTCGGTGAAGAGTAAATGAAAAGAAATCTGACAGTATCCCATTTCAAAGTTTCTCACTAGAACACAGTGAAACACAGGTTTTACTCGCCACCACTCATCCGTAGAATCTAGAACACAAGTAAAATGCCTAAGTTGCCTTCGTGCCAAAATTCCTAGTTTGAAGCATGAAAAATTTCGGCGTCACAGTCAAATCTACGAAGCCAATTTCTGGTGAAATATAGTGCAAAATAAAAAAAATATATATATAGGAAGATGCCCAAACACTTCATTGAAACCCGACCAGCAGTTGAAATAGCTTAGTATAAAACAAATGATGTGCACATTACATTCAAATTTCAACCACCTGATTGACTGCAATATGCAAATACAATCCCAGATATTCTGATGAGAGCACAATCGACCTCTGTCACATCTTTTTGCAATGGAGAGAAAGAAAAGATATATCAATAAGCATTTACAATGAAACTTTCCCATTTCAGAAAAAAGTAGTTCCTCCCACCTGGCAGAGAGCAATATGTATTAGCGGTTGTGTTTACAAATGACTGCTGTATGAGTATTCGGAATTCAAATGTAATTGATACATAATTTGTTAAACCATGCTGTTTTTAATGCTGGTCGGACCCCAGTGAAGTGTTTGGGCATCTGTCCATACATTTTGCGTTGTATTTTGCCAAAAACTTCACCAAACATTTACTTCGCTGATTTGATTATGAAGGTGATACTTTTCATGCTTCAAACTACAAATTCTGCAAAACGTTGGGCATTTTACTTGTGTTCTATATTCCAAGGAAGAAGAAAGTAAAAACAGTTTTAAGGTGTTCTATTGAGAAACTTCGAATTGGGATTTTTCATTTGGTGTTGGTAACCACAGGGCTATGTAGCACTGTTTTGTCAGAGATTTATTTAAAATTTAATTTTTTTAAGTTTAAAATTTTAATTTTTTTTGAACATCTTGGAAACACTAAATTATTATATAGCTTACTATAACACTCATACATGGTCATATTTTAAAGCGCGTGCCCGTGTTTGCCAAGCATGGAAAATTACACTATATAGTATATACCCTATACAATAGACCAGGTGAACAACATGGCCTCGAAAATGACGCTGAGAGTAAACACCACCTTCTTTTAAATCGATCTAGCGATCGAACCAGCACACGAAATGTGCCAAAGTTGTTTGCGATTGAACGAGGACATGCTATAGTTTATGTCGACGTATCATTATCCCAACAACTGTTACTAATTATCACTGTACACCCAGATGAAGTCAGATGTTACGCTGAACTTTCTTTAGTCGGACAAGATCGTGGCCAGAATTTGTCAATGTAAACCGCACTGGGCAGGCAGTTTTGGCCAGTCATCTCTTCAATCACCGCATAAATTGGTCTGCTTTTTCAAGCAGAGTGTCAAAACATAACGTACCTGTGCTGACCTTACTCCATGACATCGCCCTACGGTAAATCCATTCGTGTTTTTTGTATTCAAACCGTTTTAACTTCAAACCCGGCCTCCGGTTGAATTTCTTCTGGCCGAGTCGGCGATAAAAGCTCGACGCTGATTGGTCGGAATATCTCTAAATATAGCCTTTTCGATATTCCGACCAATCAGCGTCGAGCTTTTATTGCCGACTCGGCCAGAAGAAATTCAACCGGAGGCCGGGTTTGAAGATAAAATGGTTTGAATACAAGAAAACACGCATGGATTTACCATAGGGCGATGTCATGGAGTATTGTCAGCACAGGTACGTTACGTATTGACACCCTGCTTAAAAAAGCAGACCAATTTATGGGGTGATTGAAGAGATGACTGGCCAAAACTGCCTGTCCAGTGCGGTTTACATTGAAAAATTCTGGCCACGATCTTGTCCGACTAAAGAAAATTCAGCGTAACATCGGACTTCATCTGGGTGTACAGTGATAATTAGTAACAATTGTTGGGATAATGACACGTCGACATAAACTATAGCATGTCCTCGTTCAATCGCATACAACTTCGGCACATTTCGTGCGCTGGTTCGATCGCTAGACCGATTTAAAAGAAGGTGGTGTTTTCTCTCCACGTCATTTTGAAGGCCATGTTGTTCACCTGGTCTATTGTATGGGCACTATAGTAAGCTAAATAATAATTTAGTGTTTCCAAGATGTTAAAAAACGAGAGATCCTAAAGGATCTTGGCGCCCACCATTGTCCGATAATTGTAAGCTAATGACAAGAGGATCTTTTTGTCCATTGTTACTAAGAACAAATGAATGATTTGCAATTTTGTTTGCAGAATTTCGAATTGAAGCGAAGACAAATCTCTTTGACACTTTCGCATGAGCTATGAAACATACTTAAGATTTTATAATGAGGAACGAATGCTATTTCTGTTATGTTTACTGGGCTAGTTTGAGTTATCTCTTTTAAGATACCATGCTCGAAAATAGTAAGATGGTAAAAAACTTAATTCTGAAGGGATCCGGTATGCACAGTAATGTTGAAACTTTAGTGTCTGAATCCTGATTATCTCTCTTTGGGTCGAAACACGCAGTAGTCTACCGTTGTCGAGTTGTGAGGTTGTGTCACAAGAGTGACGTCCCTTCGAGTAGCCGACCCGCCGGCAGAGGAAATGATGGGACAGTTAACTTGCAATGGCATGGACTAAAGTAAACTGATTTAAAATTTGAAGAAATACATTTTAATTCGGAATCATTTGAATTCCTTGATATAGAAGGTGAAGGTATGGATATTCTCTATAGTCAATATTTAGAATATGCCCCACCGTTTGATCCGCCTACTCTTGTGATGCAACGTCACAACTCGGGAATACCGTATTAATTTAAAGCGTAACTTGGATTTTCGAATCGGACAAACAAATTTATCTTGCACAACTAGGCTCCATGTGGGACATGTGTACCAAATTTCAGAAAAATCCTTGAAGTATTTCCTGAGAATTCACGATAACAATCTTTCAAGGGGAAATTCAAGATGGCCACCTGGTGGCCATAATGGATTTTCGAATCAGACCAAGAAATGTATCTTGCGCAACTGGACCACATGGGGAACCTGTGTACCAAATTTGAGAAACGTACTTCCTGAGAAACTACGATAAAGTTTCATGGAGAAATGCCAAATAGCCACCTGGGCATATTACACTTTCAAATCGGACCGAAAAAAGAATCTTGCACAACTAGTCCCCAAGGGGAACCTGTGTACCAAATTTGAGAAAAATCCACGCAGTACTTCTGGAGAAATCTCGACAAAGTTTCATCGGGAAATCCAAGATGGCTGCCTGGTGGCCATATTGGATTTTCAAATCGGAAAAGAAAAGGCATCTTGCACAACTAGACATCAAGGGGAACCAGTGTACCAAATTTGAGAAAGATCCATGCAGTAGCTCCTGAGAAATCGCAATAACAATGTTTCATGGGAAATGCAAAATGGCTGCCTGGTGGCCATATTAGATTTTGGAATCGGACCAGGAAAGGTATCTTGCACAAGTACACCGCAAGGGGAACCTGTGTACCAAATTTGACAAAGATCCATGCAGTAGTTCCTGAGAATTCACAATAACAAAATTTCACGGGGAAATTCAAAATGGCCGCTTGGTGGTCATATTGGATTTTCGAATCGGGCCAAAAAAGGTATCTTGCACAACTGGACCACAAGGGACCTGTATAACAAATTTGAGAAAGATCCATGCAGTAGTTCCTGAGAAATCGCAATAACAATGTTTCGTGGGGAAATCAAAGATGGCTGCCTGGTGGCCATACTGGATTTTGGAATCGGACCAGAAAAGGTATCTTGCACAACTAGACCCCAAGGGGAACCTGGGTACCAAATTTGAGAAAGATCCAGGAAGTGGTTCCTGAGAATTCATGATAACAATGTTTCATGGAGAAATCCAAGATGGCCGCCTTGTGGCATATTGGATTTTCGAATCGGACCAGAAAAGGTGTCTTGCACAACTAGACCCCAAGGGGAACCTGTGTGCCAAATTTGAGAAAGATCCATGAAGTAGTTCCTGAGAAATCGCGATAACAAGGTTTCATGGGGAAATCTAAGATGGCCGCCTTGTGGCCATATTGGATTTTCGAATCGGACCAGAAAAGGTATCTTGCAAAACTAGACCCCAAGGGGAACCTGTCTACCAAATTTGAGAAAGATCCATGCAGTACTTCCTGAGAAATCGCGATAACAAAGCTTCATGGGGAAATCCAAGATGGCCACCTTGTGGCCATGTTGGATTTTCGAATCGGACCATAAAAGCTATTTTGCACAACTAGATCCCACGGGGAACCAGCGTACCAAATTTGAAAAATATCCATGAAGTAGTTCCTGAGAATTCATTATAACAAGGTTTCATGGGGAAATCCAGGATGGTCGCCTTGTGGCCATATTGGACTTTCGAATCGGACCAGAAAAGGTATCTTGCAGAACTAGACCCCAAGGGGAACCTGTGTACCAAATTTGAGAAAGTAGTTCCTGCGAAATCGCGATAACAAGGTTTCATGGGGAAATCCAAGATGGCTGCTTGGTGGCCATATTGGATTTTCGAATCGGACCACTAAAGGTATCTTGCACAACTAGACCCCAAGGGGGAACCTGTGTACCAAATTTGAGAATTTGCAGTAGTTCCTGAGAAATCGCGATAACAATAAATTGTTTACGGACGGACGACGGACGGACGGACGACGGACGACGGACGGACGGACGACGGACGACGGACGGACGATGGACCACGGAGAAAAAGCGATTTGAACAGTCCACCATCTGGTGATGGTGGGCTAAATATTTAAATTTTAAATCTTAGAAAAATTGAAAAATTGAAATTTTAAATTTTCAAAAAAATCTCTGACAAAACAGTGCTACTTAGCCCTGTGTTGGTAACTGGACCCTACTCTTATCCTTAAGGTCACGTGTGCCGAAATATCTGGGCTAAATAAAGAACATTACGTTATATAGCGATACTACGCAGTTTGTCGCACACGAACGATTTTCAAGCAGCTACGCCTGTATTGGCCTACTGTTTGTTGTTAGCCCACCATCACCAGATGGTGGGCTGTTCAAATCGTTTTTTGTCCGTGGTCCGTCGGCCGTCCGTCGTCCGTCCATCGTCCGTCGTCCGTCCGTCGTCCGTCCATAAACAATTTATTGTTATCGCGATTTCTCAGGAACTACGGTATGGATCTTTCTCAAATTTGGTACACAGGTTCTCCTTGGGGTCTAGTTGTGCAAGATACCTTTTCTGGTCCGATTCGAAAATCCAATATGGCCACAAGGCGGCCATCTTGGATTTCCCCATCAAACCTTGTTTTCGCGATTTCTCAGGAACTACTGCATGGATCTTTCTCAAATATGGTACACAGGTTCCCCTTGGGGTCTAGCTGTGCAAGATACCTTTCTGGTCCGATTCGAAAATCCAATATGGCCACCAGGCAGCCAACTTGGATTTCCTCACGAAACTTTGTTATTGCGATTTCTCAGGAACTACAGAATGGATCTTTCTCAAATTTGGCACACAGGTTCCCCTTGGGGTCTAGTTGTGCAGGATATCTTTTCTGGTCCGATTCAAAAATCTAGTATGGCCACAAGGCGGCCATCTTGAATTTCCCCATGAAAGATTGTTATCGCGATTTTTCAGGAACTATTTCGTGGATCTTTCTCAAATTTGGTACACAGGTTCCCCTTGGATTCTAGTTGCGCAAGAGACCTTTTCTGGTCCGAATCGAAAATCCAATATGGTCACCAGGCAGCCATCTTGGATTTCCCCATGAAACCTTGTTATCGCGATTTCTCAGGAACTACTGCATGGATCTTTCTCAAATTTGGTACACAGGTTCCCCTTCGGATCTAGTTGTGCAAGATACCTTCTCTGGTCCGATTCGAAAATCCAACATGGCCATCAGGCAGCCATCTTGGATTCCCCATGAAACCTTGTTATCGCGATTTTTCAGGAACTATTGCATGGATCTTTCTCAAATTTGGTACACAGGTTCCCCTTGGGGTCTAGTTGTGCAAGATATCTTTTCTGGTCCGATTCAAAAATCAAATATGGCCACAAGGCAGCCATCTTGAATTTCCCCATGAAATCTTGTTATCGCAAAATCTCAGGAAGTACTGCATGGACTGGTCCGATTCGAAAATCCAATATGGCCACGAGGCGGCCATCTTAGATTTCCTGATGAAACTTCACCGTCATTTCTCAGGAAATACTGCATGGATCTTTATCAAATTTGTTACACAGGTCCCTTGTGGTCCAGTTGTGCAAGATACCTTTTTTGGCCCGATTCGAAAATCCAATGTGACCACCAAGCGGCCATTTTGAATTTCGCCGTGAAATTTTGTTATCGTGAATTCTCAGGAACTACTGCATGGATCTTTGTAAAATTTGGTACACAGGTTCCTCTTGTGGTCTGCTTGTGCAAAGATGCCTATCCTGGTCCGATTACAAAATCCAATATGGCCACCAGGCGGCCATCTTGGATTTCTCCATGAAACCCTGCTATTGCGATTTCTCAGGAACTACTGCATGGATCTTTCTAAAATTTGGTACACTGGTTCCCCTTGGTGTCTAGTTGTGCAAAATACCTTTTCTGGCCCGATTATGAAATCCAATATGGCCGCCAGGTGGCCATCTTGGATTTCCCCATGAAACTTTGTCGTGATTTATCCAGAAGTACTGCGTGGATCTTTCTCAAATTTGGTACACAGGTTGACTAGTTGTGCAAGATACCTTTTTTGGTCTGATTTGTAAATGTAATATGCCCACCAGGTGGCCATTTTGGATTTCCCCATGTAACTTTGTTATCGTGCTTTCTCAGGAAGTACTGCATGAATGTTTCTCAAATTTGGTATACATGTGGTCCAATTGCACAAGAAACCTTTTTTGGTCCGATTCGAAAATCCAATATGGCCACCAGGTGATCATCTTGAATTTCTCCTTGAAACATTGTTATCGTGAATTCTCAGGAAATACTTCATGGATTTTTTCTGAAATTTGGTAGTCTAGTTGTGCAAGATACATTTGTGACGTTACATCACAAGAGTAGGCGGATCAAACGGTGGGGCATATTCTATATATTGACTATATAGAGAATATCCATACCTTCACCTTCTATAATATCAAGGAGTTCAAATGATTCCGAATTAAAATGTATTTCTTCAAGTTTTAAATCAGTTTACTTCAGTCCATGCCATTGCAAGTGAACTGCCCCACTGTTTCGTCTGCCGACGGGTCGGCTACACGAAGGGACATCACTCTTGTGACACAATCTCACATCTCGACAACTGTAGACTACTGTGTGTTTCGATCCAAGAGAGATAATCAGGATTCAGACACTAAAGTTTCAACATTACTGCACATTCCGGATCTCTTCAGAATTAAGTTTTGTACCATCTTACTATTTTCGAGCATGGTATCTTAAAAGAGATAACTCAAACTAGCCCAGTAAACATAACAGAAATAGCATTCGTTCCTCATTATAAAATCTTAAGTATGTTTCATAGCTCATGCGAAAGTTTCGAAGAGATTTGTCTTCGCTTCCATTCGAAATTCTGCAAACAAAATTGCAAATCATTCGTTTGTTCTTAGTAACAATGGACAAAAAGATCCTCTTGTCATTAGCTTACAATTATCGGATAATGGTGGGCGCCAAGATCCTTCAAGATCTCTCGTATTTCGCATAGAGACCTAAAACGTAATATTGGTTGTATTTGGCTGGTCATTCCTTCATGTAATGGATCACGGCAGATCATTCTCTAGGCCAATCACTGGAACCGTATCACTCATTTCCAATGTTTTCCGTGGAATTTGTTGCAGGATCACAAATGTTAGTTTAATATTTCTTATCAGTCTCATAGTACATCATAAATGAATTGAGCCCCTAGGTGGAGTGAATGTTATTTCCAGTTTCTTCTTCTGAAGTTTGTAATGTCACATATGGCAGTTTGATTTCCCTTCCATTTCCCCTCATTTGGATAGGACAGTTTCACCTCGCCTATTTCTCTCTGCGAAGAATTGCAACATATCAAGTTGAGCCCCTTAGATGGAATGTCATTCATAATTTTAGCTCCAATTTTAGCCATGTCAAATATGCCAATTTGGCATTTCTCTACAATTATCCCTCGCGACAGACAAACCACTGAGTCGGTCCCGCCCCTTTGGATACAATAAGATATGATTACCCGAGATTCACTCTTGAATTTTCAGTCCTGTCAAAGACGTCATTTTTGGTATTTCGCTCCCATTTTCCATTGAGAGAGAAAAGTGATATTGAGTAGTCCCCCTTGGATAGATAAAAATTGTTTCCGAAAATCCACCGAGTGTTGAATTTATAGTTATGTGAGACCTGTCAGTATGGTATGTCTGTGCCAATGTTTCGAGACAGACAAGCCATATTGAGTCGTCCCCATTCGATGTTCCGACAAGATTAATTAATTTTAGTCATGTCACGTACGCCAGTTTGGTATTTCGCTCTCAATTTTCTTCGCGACAGAGAAGCCATATTGAGTAGATAAAATATAATTTTCCCAAGATTCACTCTTCATTTTTAGTCATGTCAGATATGTCAGTTTTGTATCTTGCTCCAATTTTCCTTCGCGAGACAATTTAGCCAAATTCAATCTTCAATTTTCAGTCATGCCAGATATGCCAATTTGGTATTTCACTCCCATTTTTCTTTCAGAGACAAAAGCCATATTGAGTAGACCCCCCTTGGGTCTACAGATAAAACTTGTTTCCGAAGATTCATCGAGCATGTCATGTCAGATACGCCAATTTGCTTTCCTTTCCTTGTGTGTCTTTTGAATATTAATATTTATACATCTGATAAGTAAGTTCATTCTACTTGTCCTATTTTACCTTGCGAAGCATACGCGACAGTGAATTGGCCCCCTTACGTAGATGTCCTCTGTAAATTTTTCTCTGCTTTGAAATTTTTAGTCATGTCAGATACGCCACTTTGATATTTCACTCCTATTTTCCTTCGCGACAGACAAGCCATATTGAGTCTTCCCCCTTGGGGAGATAACATATAGTTTTCTCAAGATTCACGCTTCAATTTTTAGTCATGTCAGATGTGTCACTTTCGTATTTCGCTTCCATTTTCCTTCGCGACAGACCAGCCAAATCAAATGATCACCCTTGGGTAGATACAATATTTCCCCAAGATTCACTCTTCAAATTTTAGTCATATCAGATACGTCAGTTTGGTATTTCGCTCCAATTTTCCTTCGACACTGACAATTTAGCCATACCGAGTTGTCCCCCTTGGGTAGAAAACAATAGCAGTTTCCACGATTTAATCTTTAATTTTTAGTAATGTCAGATACTCCGGTATGGAATTTCGCTCCCATTCTCCATTGAGAGAGAAAAGTCATATTGAGTAGTCCCCTTTTGTTCTAAAGATTAAACTTGTTTCCGAAGATTCATCGAGTGTTGAAATTATGTCAGAGACGTCAGTTGCTTTCCCTTCCATTTTGCGTTTTTGAATATTAAGTTTTATATATCAGATCAGTGAGTTCATTCTACCTCTCCTATTTTACCCTGCGAAGCATACGCGACGGTAGGTTGTCCCCCTTATGTAGATGTCCTCTTTAAATTGTTCTCTCAGATATTATATATGTCAGATATGTAAGTTTGATATTTCACTCCCATTTTCCTTCGCGCAAGACAAGCCATATAGAGTCATCACCCTTGATAAAATATAATTTCCCTAAGATTCACTCTCTAAATTTCGGTCATGTCAGACATGTCAGTTTGTTATTCCGCTCCAATTGTCCTTTGTCCTTTTCCTAGGGGGAAAGTTATCAGTCGGATTCACCACAATAATATGTATAACCGGCAAATATTGTACCACCAAACCCACAAACACTCCCAGATTACGATAAATGTGAATAATTAATTTCGCTAAAAACACCCTGCCCCTCCACAGTTTCGTAGTAATGGCCCCTTCTAATTTCATAATACGATAGACTGCCCTTGTTCTGCTAAATCATAATTCTTCTTGTCTTCTTAATAGCTTTTATCTATAATACCATCCTATTCAGCATTATCAACGCTGCAAACGAGTACGTACAGATCGAGTGCTGGCTTCGTCTACACGCTGATCGGGATCATGGAGTAAATTTTGTCCTGCCTCAGTTATGCCCCTTGGGTGTGCCTAAAAATCGGGACTCATTTACGGGAAGAAAATCTGACAAAAAACGGGTAGGTTGACACCCACTTTTGTTTGCCTTTTTAAGTTGATACTGGACCAGGAAACGTGAGTAAGAAGTTTAATTGAAATCGCTCTTACAGATTTTTCTAGAAATTGAGCCGAATTTGACCATTTTTCGACATTTTTAAGGGGTTTTCTAGGAAAAATGAAGCAAGCATGGAGGAGAATGTTCGAGTTTAATTTTTCTATAACATAGTAGTGCTATATCTTAAAATAATAGTTTCATCATGCTCTTTCAGAAAATATATACATATAAGTGATTTGGGTTGAAAGTTTTACGACAGCTGGTGGCCGAAAAACGGACCCATAGTCTATTCCATGCCGAATGGAAAGAATCCCTGGAGTGCACCCATATCGTACAGCCATTGATTAATAAATAATATTGATGCAGACTATGTGTATTTTGTTTCACTTTTCGACGAAGTGGAATTCTATTGGTTCGAATACGGCCATATATTTTTTTTCTTTCTGGCTCGATGATTGTTCCGTTTTTCTCACACAGTCATTGGGCCGCAATACAAAGCGGTGCAGCTCCCGGGTTTGAAACTTTTCCGCCTCGCTGATTGCTCTATTTTCTCGCTCGGTAATTGATCCGTTACGTCGCACAGCCATTACTCCGTTATGCCGATCGGTATACACATGTAGCTCCAAATCTATTTTGTCCGGAGCGAATGATATTAAAATGGACCCAAGTTGAACATCAAATTATAATCTGTTATATTAACCGTCGCGGGCGACCGAGCGGCTAGCTACTATACATGTACTTTTTTGGTCTTTTTAACTCAGTTTTATATTTTTTATAGATAGGGTCCTTGGGATTTTATTATGATTAAATTATGTTTGTTGGTCCGTATATATATACCCTTCCTTTATGTCTCTAACCTCGCCATGCCATAAATAACGCCTTTGGAGTTTGTTATTTTCTACATGTTTTTTAATCATTACAATTCCGTATAGTAGGATATTTTAAATCAATATTTATGTTGTACATCAAACTCAATGCAACGATCGGGCCGCACAATTTTATCAAATTGAAAGCGCCACCTAAATTAATAATAGACAGATAGACCGAGCGTCTAGCCTATCCCCACGAACCCGTCGGCGATGCCCAACTCTAAACTGGTATTGCCTCTGCTTTGAAGTTCGACTTCCGAAAACACGTTTAACCGTACCAGCCAAACCTTCGCTATTTGAGGCCTGCCAGGCGGGAGAAGTAGCCATATCGCCGTCCCTGCCCCCTGTATATTGTTTTTAATTCTTGAGATACATTATGGTATCAATCTCTACCAGAGAATGGGATATGAAATAAAATAGTTTTTGCACATTTTTATGAACAGAAAGCCAAACGTTAGAAAAGCAATTTACGAAAGCATCACTTTTTGGTAACCAACATTTTGAATTTATCCATGATCTTCGAGGTGCCGTACTATTATGCTGTTTTATCTTTGAACTTACCGACCATCAGAAAGGAGGCAAGTGCAGCTGGGAACAGAAATTCATTTCCAGGAGTTATGAATCTCATCGCCCAGAGGGAAATGAATCCAAAAACGCTGAATATCATACCAACCAGGAGTGCGAACTTAGATCCAAACTTTCGAAGAAAGATGGCGGCTGGTATCCCCAGGCTAGCAGATAAGTTTAAGGCTCCGCCTAGTAGCTCCACTGGAAGGAATAGAATGAAATTGATTACTGTTATATGTTTACACTCAATCGTATTTATACTATCAGCGGTCAGCATGTTTTCTAATGTGAAAACCAAATTTATTACTGTTATATATGTACTAAGTCGTAGTGGTCTGCAGGCTCTACGATATACTATCAGGGCTCGGTAGACTCTTTGATGTACTAGAAGTGGTCGGCAGGCTCTCCGATACTCTATCAGTGGTCTGCAGGTTTTCTGACATACTATGTGGTTGCTAGGCTCTCTGATGTACTAACAGTGGTCGGCAAGCATATACTATCACTGATCGGTAGGCTCCCTTAGATATGATCAGTGGTGGCAGTCTCTCTGATGTATTATCAGTGGTCGGTAGGCTCCCTTAGATATGATCAGTGGTGGCAGTCTCTCTGATGTACTTCAGTGGTCTGCAGGCTCTCTGATATACTATCATTGGTCGGCAGTCTCGGTGATATAATATGTGGTCGACAGGCTCCGTGAGGTATGATTAGTGGTTGACAGCCTCTCTGATGTACTATCAGTGGTTGGCAGGCTCTCTGATGTACTATCAGTGGTTGGCAGACTCTCTGAGGTATGATCTGTGGGTGGCAGCTTCTCTGGTGTACTATCAGTGGTCGACAGGCTATCTGATGTACTAACATTGGTCGGCAGGCTCTGTGATGTACTATCAGTGGTCGGCAGGCTCTCTGATGTACTATCAGTGGTCGGCAGGCTCTCCGATTTACTATCAATGATTGGCAGCTCTGGTGTACTATCAGTGGTCGGCAGGTTCTCCGAAGTACCATCAGTGGTCGGCAGAAGCCGCGAGTTGACTGTCATATTGTTTTTACGATCAAAAGTCAAATCATGAAATAAAACGGCAGTATTCTACGAAAGCCGAGACTTCGGACTTTTTGAGTCCAATTCTGACTTTTATGTTCTGACTTCTGAGTTCCAGTGGATATATTTAACCCGTGGAATATTAAACGGGGTCCGGTTTTCAATTGTTTGATGTCTTGGGGAAACTTGGGCTGTACATGCGTTAAATAACTCTATTTTCGTCACTTTTAGACACCCAGCCTTTCAACTCTTTTTTGTTATTTTTTTTTAACTTTGACAAGTTAGGCCGGTATCCATCCACCTCTAGAGCGTTAAGAAAGGCATGAACGACAACATTTTTGTGGTTGTTTTGCTTTACAGGGTTTCTTGTTCCGAATGTTGGCAGTTTTCTATTATTATAACTAATCATATAGATCTATGATAGCCTGTGGAAATTCTGAGTTTCAAGTTCTAAGTTTCCAGTTCCAAGATCTGACTTCCAAATTCCGACTTCGGACAAATTAGCGATTTAAATATGAACAGGCTGTCTTGTCATAAATCGTGATAGGTGGTAAATGCATACGTGTATATGCCTGCGCAAGCAACACAATTATATTCATGCAGACTCTTTGTATCAACCTCCTCGCTAGGGGTCTAATAATAACCCCAGCCACCATTCAGATTTTTGGACAAGATTCCCGGCCGCGCGCACATCGCCGGAAGCGACATCATAAAAAGTAAAATAGATGTTTGCCGAACATTTCGATTACTTTTCAAGTCTGCATAATACCTCTGTTGACATAGCATTAAAAAGAATTAAATGCAGATTACTTTCCCTGTTTATCTGGACAGAGCATATGAAAAGTAGTTCGCTCATGTACAAAACTGAAGGAGTTGTTCGGCCGGATTCAACCTGAACCGTGCGTACGTGGACTTTCCCTATACATGTACGTCCTAGCAACGTAGTAAACGTTATCTTCCGCTATAGGCGGCAGGGATGTTAATGAGCCTGTGAAATGGAGCATGCGCTGTGGGAAGGATGGCTTTGTATAGGCCCAACTATTTTTTTATGTCTACAAATATTATTAATGATGACCGATTTTTTTTCAACATACACCGATACGCATCTTCGCACTTCTCAGCTAATAAATTCTAGGCCCAAGGTTAACAAGAAAACTTATTGATGCAGATGCAAGTAGTAGGGAAAAGGCATTTAAAGTCCCATTTCACCCGGATGTAGAGGTCATTTGTGGAGGGAACGTGGAGGTGACAGCCAATCAGAAGCGAGTAAAATTTGACCTCAGAAATTTGCATATGACGTTAAAATGGCGGCCTGTGGTGGCGGTGGTGGTCAAAATGGCGGCCTGTGGTGGTGGTGGTGGTCAAAATGGAGGCCTGTGGTGGTGGTGGTGGTCAAAATGGCGGCCTGTGGTGGTGGTGGTGGTCAAAATGGCGGCCTGGTGTGGTGGTGGTCAAAATGGCGGCGCAAGGGAGCAAACGAGGCGGTGGGGAGGTCACGGGGAGAAAAACCCCTCACATTACCCTAAAAAAACCTCTAAGCCATATAATAATAATAAACATAATCTATAGGTGTTGTACCATGTTAATAGGATCAGTCTAGCATCTGTATCACCCTAGGGTCGAGCGTTTATTGTCCCGTGTATCTCCGCAGAAAATCAACAAACAAAATGGCGGCTCCAGGATGGTGTGGGAACGCCCTTTCCACATCACGGCGTCTATCATAGCGCCATCTGCACACACTGACGCAAGAGAGACAACTCGTGTGGCCCAAGGATATGGAAATAGCCGTTTTGGAGCTAGGGGAGTTACTACTGGTCCATTGGGGTCGAGTGAGGTATCAATGTGAAGCCTATGTGAGGGGGCATCTGACTGGACTAGCGGCTTGGGCATTGTCACCATTCTACGCATGCGCGGTGGCCCAAGCGTATGGAAATAGCCATTTTGGAGCTAGGGGAGTTACTAATGGTCCAATGGGGCATCTGATGGGCTGGGTGTGGGGTTGAACTAGCGTCATTCTGCGCATGCGCGGTGGCCCAAGGGTATGGAAATAGCCGTGTTGGAGCTAGGGGAGCCCCTATTGGTCCAATGGGGTCGTGTGAGGTATCAAAGTGAAGCATTCGTGAAGGGGCATCTAATGGGCTGTGTGCGGGGTTGAAATATCGGCATTCTGCGCATGCGCGGTGGCCCAAGGGTATGAAAATAGCCGTTTTGGGATGTAGGGGAGTCCCTATTGGTCCAATGGGGTCGAGGGAGGTATCAAAGTGAAGCATTCGTGAAGGGGCATCTAATGGGCTGGGTGCGGGGTTGAAATATCGGCATTCTACGCATGCGCGGTGGCCCAAGGGTATGGAAATAGACGTTTTGGAGCTACGGCAGCCATTAATGGTCCAATGGGGTGGAATGAGGTATCAAAGTGAAGCATTCGTGAAGGAGCATCTAATGGGCTGGGTGTGGGGTTGAAATATCGGCATTCTGCGAATGCGCGGTGGCCCAAGGGTATGAAAATAGACGTTTTGGGATGTGGGGGAGCCACTAATGGTCCAATGGGGTCGAGTGAGGTATCAAAGTGAAGCCTACGTGAGGGGGCATCTCATGGGCTGGGTGTGGGGTTGAAATATGGGCATTCTGCGCATGCGCGGTGGCCCAAGTGTATGAAAATAGACGTTTTGGGAGCTAGAGCAGTCCCTAATGGGCCGATGGAGTTGTATGAGGTATCCATGTGAAGCATTCGTGAAGGGGCATCTGATGGGTTGGGTGTGCGGTAGGAATATCATTCTGCGCATGCGCAGACGCAAGGCGGAGCTCTCGTCCAATCAGAAGCGAGTATTTCAAATCCGTCATGTAGAGGTCATTTGTGGAGGGAACGTGGAGGTGACAGCCAATCAGAAGCGAGTAAAATTTGACCTCAGAAATTTGCATATGACGTTAAAATGGCGGCCTGTGGTGGCGGTGGTGGTCAAAATGGCGGCCTGTCGTGGTGGTGGTGGTCAAAATGGCGGCCTGTGGTGGTGGTGGTGGTCAAAATGGCGGCCTGTGGTGGTGGTGGTGGTCAAAATGGCGGCCTGGTGTGGTGGTGGTCAAAATGGCGGCGCAAGGGAGCAAACGAGGCGGTGGGGAGGTCACGGGAAGAAAAAACCCTCACATTACCCTCAAAAAAACCTCTAAGCCATATAATAATAATAAACATAATCTATAGGTGTTGTACCATGTTAATAGGATCAGTCTAGCATCTGTACCACCCTAGGGTCGAGCGTTTATTGTCCCGTGTACCTCCGCAGAAAATCAACAAACAAAATGGCGGCTCCAGGATGGTGAGGGGACGCCCCTTCCACATCACGGCGTCGATCCTGACCATAGCGCCATCTGCACACACTGACGCAAGGGAGACAACTCGTGTGGCCCAAGGGTATAAAAATAGCCGTGTTGGAGCTAGGGGAGCCACTAATGGTCCAATGGGGTCGAGTGAGGTATCAATGTGAAGCCTATGTGAGGGGGCATCTGATGGGCTGGGGGTGGGGTTGAACTAGCGTCATTCTGCGCATGCGCGGTGGCCCAAGGGTATGGAAATAGCCGTGTTGGAGCTAGGGGAGCCACTAATGGTCCAATGGGGTCGAGTGAGGTATCAAAGTGAAGCCTATGTGAGGGGGCATCTGATGGGCTGGGTGTGGGGTTGAACTATCGGCATTCTGCGCATGCGCGGTGGCCCAATGGTATGAAAATAGCCGTGTTGGAGCTAGGGGAGTCCCTGATGATCCAATGGGGTCGTGTGAGGTATCAAAGTGAAGCATTCGTGAAGGGGCATCTGATGGGTTGGGTGCAGGGTTGAAATATCGGCATTCTGCGCATGCGCGGTGGCCCAAGGGTATGAAAATAGCCGTTTTGGGATGTAGGGGAGTCCCTAGTGGTCCAATGGGGTCGAGTGAGGTATCAAAGTGAAGCATTCGTGAAGGGGCATCTAATGGGCTGGGTGCGGGGTTGAAATATCGGCATTCTGTGCATGCGTGGTGGCCCAAGGGTATGGAAATAGATGTTTTGGAGCTAGGGGAGCCACTAATGGTCCAATGGGGTCGAGTGAGGTATCAAAGTGAAGCATTCGTGAAGGGGCATCTAATGGGCTGGGTGTGGGGTTGAAATATCGGCATTCTGCGCATGCGCGGTGGCCCAAGAGTATGAAAATAGACGTTTTGGGATGTAGGGGAGCCACTAAAGGTCCAATGGGGTCGAGTGAGGTATCAAAGTGAAGCCTATGTGAGGGGGCATCTCATGGGCTGGGTGTGGGGTTGAAATATGGGCATTCTGCGCATGCGCGGTGGCCCAAGTGTATGAAAATAGACGTTTTGGGAGCTAGAGCAGTCCCTAATGGGCCGATGGAGTTGTATGAGGTATCCATGTGAAGCATTCGTGAAGGGGCATCTGATGGGTTGGGTGTGCGGTAGGAATATCATTCTGCGCATGCGCATACGCAAGGCGGAGCTCTCGTCCAATCAGAAGCGAGTATTTCAAATCCGTCACAGAGCTCTCAGCCAATCAGAAGCGAGTATTTTGACCCGGTGCATTATGGGCCATATCCAAGATGGCGGCACGTGTGTTGAAGATGGCGGCACATCTGGTGTCAAAAACTGGCCATTTCGTCGGGATGTGGTCACCTAGTGTCGAAAACCGGACCCTGTATGGGTCCCGCTAGACGTTTTGGAGCTAGGGGAGCCACTAATGGTCCAATGGAGTTGTATGAGGTATCCATGTGAAGCCTAGGTGAAGGGGCATCCAGTCAATGGGGTGGGTGCATGTAAAATTTTTCCTGAAAAAAAAATACGGAACACGGACTTTATCGAAAAATCCGGGAAAATGCCTATATGGGGTATGGGGGGTATGTAGGTCGCCGGGCTTAACGGGGCTTGCCTATCAATAGAGTTATCTCCTCCTTGTTCCAGGGTGGGTGTATGTGAAAATTTTCCTGAAAAAATACGGAACACGGACTTTATTCTAAATTACGTGAAAATGCCTATATGGGGTATGGGGGGTATAGGACCATCCTGGGAAACCTACTTCTCCACATTTGCGGTAGGGTTGTTTGGATTTATTTTCTTAGTCTCGTCAAAACAAACATGATAGGAAGTGTCCCGGAGCGAATCGGTGAAATTTTTGAAAAAGTACGATATAGCCCCATATAGTCCCATACTGGGGGTATAGGATCAACGTTTGTCCCCCTGGGAAACGTACTTCTATACATTTGCGGTAGGGTTGTTTGGATTTGTTTTCTTAGTCTCGTCATTTAGAACATGATAGGAAGTATCCCGGCACGAAACGGTGAAATTTTTGAAAAAAGTCACTGAGGCCTGGGTAGGCCCATAGGCCTATACTGCATGGCTATGGGTGTATAGGGCCATACGGGGTGGACATGTTGGAGTCTAGGTGAGTCCCTAATGGTCCAATGGGGTCGAGTGAGGTCTTATTGTGAAGCTCTCGTGGATGAGCACTTGACTACACTAATGGCTCGTCCGTGTTCAATCGTCTGCGCATGCGCAGACTGGCCCGTAGTATAGAAAGCAGGCATTTGGGGGGGGTATGTGGGTGTGTGTTTGGGTTAGAGATGGGCTATTCACGGTTCGAATGGGTCGTGTGATGTATCCATGTGAAGCCTATGTGAGGGAGCCTCTGATGGCGTGGGTGTGGGGTTGAACTATCGTCATTCTGCGCATGCGCAGCCTGGCCGTAGTATGGAAATAGACGTTTTTGGGGTCTAGCCGAGCCCCTCATGGGCCTATTGGGTCAAGTGAGGTATCCATGTGAAGGCTAGATGTGGGGGCTAGACTAATTATATATTCTGTATTATACAATCGGATAGCGGTTTTCGTGAATAACAACAAGTTCAGCAATGTTTATATAGTTTATTATCTCCAATGTTACATCATACCCAGGCTGGGGGAGCCGCCCTGGGTATGTTTAGTATATTCACAGCCAAACAAATTGAAATATCAAACACCATGTTTTATTATTTAACGCACCGTCACATTTGGTACAAGTGTTTACTGAGCTCAAGTCAACGATCAGCATGTAGACATAGAGAGTATGTGCGGCATGTTATGGTATTCATCAGTGCGCGGGTGACGCATTCAACCGATGGCGGTGGTCGGTCAGCTTGGTAAGGAAAAACGTGACATTGGTTACCCTCTCTACCACCCATTGTATGTTGGGACGTTGACGATGTGCCCATCTCAAGGGTTCCACGGTGTCCAGTATCTCCAGCATCGTCTCTAGTGACCTCCGGTTAATGATGGTGAACGGCTGGTCAGACACATAGATATTATTGCCGGGATAATAATACCGTAATTGGCCCGTCTTTTTGTGACGTAAGATGTACCCGAAAGCGACATTCAATTTGAAGGCCGTAGTTTGATCTTTGAAGATGCCTTCCACGTAGCTGCGTAGACGGGTGCGGTTGATCAGTGGAAAATTGTAAATATCTTGAATAGGGCCATGAGGGTGGAAACAGTGCCGTGTCATGGACCAATGGCGCCGATCGATGTCACTCACTGGATGGTTGTCCTGTAAGAGATCGCCCAGAAAATGTTCGATGTTGTCAGGCGTGTGACTCGAAACCGTAACGCTGGGGTCCGACTGGATATCCAGGCTCTTCTGAACTGTGGGTATAGGCGGGCTGTCCTTCATCGCATCACCAGTGGCGTTCGTCTCCCCGGGCTTATCTTCACTGGGTCTGACCTTCCGCGGCTCCTCTTCAGTAGGAAGTTGTCGCTCATGCCCTGGTACCGGGGCATGAATCAACCGTTGGTGTCGCAGCAACTGACTGCGTCGTTTGAAGCGTTGACCACAATCCCCGCATGGACGCTTCCGTGGCCCATGAATTGAACGTTCGTGGCGCAGTAACTGATCCTCCCGATTAAATGACCCTGCGCAGGTTATACAAGTATACCGTGCATCGTTGTGGGTGGAGGCCTCGTGGCGTCGAAAATTATCTAGACGAGTAAACTGCTTCTGACAAGTTGTGCAAGTTAACATCTTGGTGGTTGACAGAGTGTCTGATGAAACGGCCAGGCCGCTTCCCTTTTATAGCACGCTAGCTGGTGATCTATTTTTAGCACACTCTACCCCCAGGGGGCTGTTCACATTCTGGTGGAATCGTCCAGAAAATGTTCGATGTTGTCAGGCGTAAGACTCTGTACCGGGGCATGAATCAAACGTTGGTGTCGCAGCAACTGACTGCGTCGTTTGAAGAGTTGACCACAATCCTCGCATGGACGCTTGGGTGGCCCATGAATTGAACGTTCGTGGCGCAGTAAAGCATCTCCCCGATTAAATGACCATGCGCAGGTTATACAAGTATACAGTCCATCGTTGTGGGTGGAGGCCTCGTGGCGTCGTAAATTATCTAGACGAGTAAACTGCTTCTGGCAAGTTGTGCAAGTGAACATCTTGGTGGTTGACAGAGTGTCTGATGAAACGGCCAGGCCGCTTCCCTTTTATAGCACGCTAGCTGGTGATCTATTTTTAGCACACTCTACCCCCAGGTAGAGATGGACCATCCTTGGTCCGAATGCGTCATGGGAGGTATCATGTTGTAGCTCTCGGGGTGTAGACCCCAATTTGAGGGATATCCACAGCATCTGTGACGTCATTGGTGACGTCATCAGTACGAGTAGTAGCGAAAGTGGGCATTTTTTAGCAGTGAAGGATGTTACTTGGTGTAGACATGGACCATCCGCGGTGCGAATGCGTCGTGTGAGGTGTCATCTTGTAGCAACGCCCACCAACGTCATTCTTAATGCTTCAACGCCCTGGTGAAATAGCTCAGAAGCTCTGATATTCCATGGAATTGTCACTAATTCTTCGAAATGCAGTGACGCCCGTCAACGCCCGTCGCTACACCTTAACACCCTAACATAACGCCATGATATAGATCGAAGAGAGAACAACAACAGCAACAACAACAACAAGGATGACACATGAGAGAACAACAACAACAAGAAGTTTTTTCATATAGTTTATTCTCCCCAATGTTACATCATACCCACGCTGGGGGAGCCGCGTCGGGTATATTTACAATTCAAGAAGATTCTTATCGAATCAGAGGCCACCATTTGCATCTGTCATATTCGTTCCTGTCCGTTAGATGTATTCTCGGCTACTCTTGTCCAATCAGAAGTCGCCATTTCAGAAAGTTCCATCTTCGACCATGTTCGCTCTGAACCGTTTGTTCTAATCGTCATCGGGCAGGCCAGGATACCGTTGAGGAAACATATCCTCAGATAGTTGTTTGTGCATTCTGAATATCTATCAGTGCATGGGTGAATACTTTCATCCGATGGGGGTGGTGGGTCAGCTTAACCACGAAGAATGTAACATTGGTGACCCTCTCCACTATCCACTTGGTGCTGGGACGCTGTTCATAGGCCATTCCAAGGGATCCACAATGTCCAGTTGGGCCAGCATCGTCTCTAGCGACGCCCGATTGGTAATGGTGAAAGGATGGTCGTACACTGGGTTGATGGCACTGGAATAGAAATAGCACAATTCACGTGTCATCTTATGGCATAAGATGTACGCAAATGCTACATTTAATGTGAAGGACGTAGGTTGGTCATTGAAGATGGCTTCCACGTAGCTGGGTAGACGGGCGAGGTCGGTCAGTCGGAAATTGTACAAGTCCAATATAGGGCGATGACGGTGGAAGCAGTGTCGGATCATGGACCAATGGCGTCGATACATCTCACTCAGTGGATGATCGTCGGGTAAGAAATCGCTGGGAACATCCACCGCATCTTCCAGAAAATGTTCGTTGTTGTCAGGCGTATGACTGGAAACAGTAATGCTAGGGACCGGCTGGATATCTAGGCTCTTCTGAGCTGTGGGTATAGGCGGGCTCTCCGTGATCGCATCACCAGTGGTATTCTCCTCCCCGGGTTCATCTTCAGTGGATCTGTCCCTCCTGGGTGCCTCTTTAGTGGGAAGTTGTCCCTCATACCGTGGTGACGGACCATGAATCAAACGCTCATGCCGTTTTAACTGACTGGGTCGATTTGAAGAGTTGACCACATTCTTCGCATGGACGCTTGGGTGGCCCATGAATTGAACGTTCATGGCGCTGTAAATGATCAGGGCGCTGAAACGACAGTGTAGGCCTACATATCGTACAGCTATACCGGGCGGTTCCATCGTGCTTGGTAGCCTCATGGCGGCGCAAGTCGTGCCGGCGAGTGAATGATTTCGAGCACGTAGTACAAGTGAACATCTTGGCGGTTGACAGAGTGTCTGATGAAATGGCCAGGCCGTTTCCTTTTTATAGCAAGCTAGCTGTTGATCTATTTTTGCACAATCAGTTCAGCTTGGACGTCAGCGACAAGAACCCGGATGTAGGCGCGATCAGCGGTCAACGGGACACTGGCCTTATTGACCTTTAACCTCAGAAATCTGCATATGACGTCACTTCCGGTTTGGGTGAATGAGGCGTGACCTTTCGACATGTCCAGACTTGTTTGTGTTTGTCTGGGGTTTTTTCCCACAATGGCGGCTAATGGCGGCTAATCTGCGGACCGCGTCGAAAGACTACCGTAGGGACCCCAAGTCCCCGAGGTATGGAAAAATCCGGTGCTTATCGATTGGCTGATTGTTCGACCGCTGATTGGTTCTTTATCTCGACCGCTGATCGCGCCTACATCCGAGTTCTTGTCGCTGACGTCCAAGTTGAACTGATTGTGCTAAAAATAGATCAACAGCTAGCTTGCTATAAAAAGGAAACGGCCTGGCCGTTTCATCAGACACTCTGTCAACCGCCAAGATGTTCACTTGTACTACGTGCTCGAAATCATTCACTCGCCGGCACGACTTGCGCCGCCATGAGGCTACCAAGCACGAGGATCCGCCCGGTATAGCTGTACGATATGTAGGCCTACACTGTCGTTTCAGCGCCCTGATCATTTACAGCGCCATGAACGTTCAATTCATGGGCCACCCAAGCGTCCATGCGAAGAATGTGGTCAACTCTTCAATCGACCCAGTCAGTTAAAACAGCATGAGCGTTTGATTCATGGTCCGTCACCACGGTATGAGGGACAACTTCCCACTAAAGAGGCACCCAGGAGGGACAGATCCACTGAAGATGAACCCGGGGAGGAGAATGCAACTGGTGATGCGATCACGGAGAGCCCGCCTATACCCACAGCTCAGAAGAGCCTAGATATCCAGCCGGTCCCTAGCATTACTGTTTCCAGTCATACGCCTGACAACAACGAACATTTTCTGGAAGATGCGGTGGATGTTCCCAGCGATTTCTTACCCGAAGATCATCCACTGAGTGAGATGTATCGACGCCATTGGTCCATGATCCGACACTGCTTCCACCGTCATCGCCCTATATTGGACTTGTACAATTTCCGACTGACCGACCTCGCCCGTCTACCCAGCTACGTGGAAGCCATCTTCAATGACCAACCTACGTCCTTCACATTAAATGTAGCATTTGCGTACATCTTATGCCATAAGATGACACGTGAATTGTGCTATTTCTATTCCAGTGCCATCAACCCAGTGTACGACCATCCTTTCACCATTACCAATCGGGCGTCGCTAGAGACGATGCTGGCCCAACTGGACACTGTGGATCCCTTGGAATGGCCTATGAACAGCGTCCCAGCACCAAGTGGATAGTGGAGAGGGTCACCAATGTTACATTCTTCGTGGTTAAGCTGACCCACCACCCCCATCGGATGAAAGTATTCACCCATGCACTGATAGATACTCAGAATGCACAAACAACTATCTGAGGATATGTTTCCTCAACGGTATCCTGGCTTGCCCGATGACGATTAGAACAAACGGTTCAGAGCGAACATGGTCGAAGATGGAACTTTCTGAAACGGCGACTTCTGATTGGACAAGAGTAGCCGAGAATACATCTAACGGACAGGAACGAATATGACAGATGCAAATGGTGGCCTCTGATTGGATAAGAATCTTCTTGAATTGTAAATATACCCGACGCGGCTCCCCCAGCGTGGGTATGATGTAACATTGGGGAGAATAAACTATATAAAAAAACTTCTTGTTGTTGTTGTTCTTTCATGTGTCATCCTTGTTGTTGTTGTTGCTGTTGTTGTTCTCTCTTCGGTCTATATCATGGCGTTATGTTAGAGTGTTAAGGTGTAGCGACGGGCGTTGACGGGCGTCACTGCATTTCGAAGAATTAGTGACAATTCCATGGAATATCAGAGCTTCTGAGCTATTTCACCAGGGCGTTGAAGCATTAAGAATGACGTTGGTGGGCGTTGCTACAAGATGACACCTCACACGACGCATTCGCACCGCGGATGGTCCATGTCTACACCAAGTAACATCCTTCACTGCTAAAAAATGCCCACTTTCGCTACTACTCGTACTGATGACGTCACCAATGACGTCACAGATGCTGTGGATATCCCTCAAATTGGGGTCTACACCCCGAGAGCTACAACATGATACCTCCCATGACGCATTCGGACCAAGGATGGTCCATCTCTACACCAAATACCATCCTTCACTGCCCCAAAACGCTCACTTTCGCTACTACTCGTACTGATGACGTCACAGATGCTGTGAACAGCCCCCTGGGGGTAGAGTGTGCTAAAAATAGATCACCAGCTAGCGTGCTATAAAAGGGAAGCGGCCTGGCCGTTTCATCAGACACTCTGTCAACCACCAAGATGTTCACTTGCACAACTTGCCAGAAGCAGTTTACTCGTCTAGATAATTTACGACGCCACGAGGCCTCCACCCACAACGATGGACTGTATACTTGTATAACCTGCGCATGGTCATTTAATCGGGGAGATGCTTTACTGCGCCACGAACGTTCAATTCATGGGCCACCCAAGCGTCCATGCGAGGATTGTGGTCAACTCTTCAAACGACGCAGTCAGTTGCTGCGACACCAACGTTTGATTCATGCCCCGGTACAGAGTCTTACGCCTGACAACATCGGACATTTTCTGGACGATTCCACCAGAATGTGAACAGCCCCCTGGGGGTAGAGTGTGCTAAAAATAGATCACCAGCTAGCGTGCTATAAAAGGGAAGCGGCCTGGCCGTTTCATCAGACACTCTGTCAACCACCAAGATGTTAACTTGCACAACTTGTCAGAAGCAGTTTACTCGTCTAGATAATTTTCGACGCCACGAGGCCTCCACCCACAACGATGCACGGTATACTTGTATAACCTGCGCAGGGTCATTTAATCGGGAGGATCAGTTACTGCGCCACGAACGTTCAATTCATGGGCCACGCAAGCATCCATGCGAGGATTGTGGTCAACGCTTCAAACGACGCAGTCAGTTGCTGCGACACCAACGGTTGATTCATGCCCCGGTACCAGGGCATGAGCGACAACTTCCTACTGAAGAGGAGCCGCGGAAGGTCAGACCCAGTGAAGATAAGCCCGGGGAGACGAACGCCACTGGTGATGCGATGAAGGACAGCCCGCCTATACCCACAGTTCAGAAGAGTCTGGATATCCAGCCGGACCCCAGCGTTACGGTTTCGAGTCATACGCCTGACAACATCGAACATGTTCTGGGCGATCTCTTACAGGACAACCATCCAGTGAGTGACATCGATCGGCGCCATTGGTCCATGACACGGCACTGTTTCCACCCTCATGGCCCTATTCAAGATATTTACAATTTTCCACTGACCAACCGCACCCGCCTACGCAGCTACGTGGAAGCCATCTTCAAAGATCAAACTACGGCCTTCAAATTGAATGTCGCTTTCGGGTACATCTTACGTCACAAAAAGACGGCCCAGTTACGGTATTATTATCCCGGCAATAATATCTATGTGTCTGACCAGCCGTTCGCCATCATTAACCGGAGGTCACTAGAGACGATGCTGGAGATACTGGACACCGTGGAACCCTTGAGATGGGCACATCGTTAACGCCCCAACATACAATGGGTGGTAGAGAGGGTAACCAATGTCACGTTTTTCCTTACCAAGCTGACCGACCACCGCCATCGGTTGAATGCGTCACCCGCGCACTGATGAATACCATAACATGCCGCACATACTCTCTATGTCTACATGCTGATCGTTGACTTGAGCTCAGTAAAGACTTGTGCCTAATGTGACGGTGCGTTAAATAATGAAACATGGTGTTTGATATTTCAATTTGTTTTGCTGTGAACATACTAAACATACCCAGGGCGGCTCCCCCAGCCTGGGTATGATGTACCATTGGGGATAATAAACTATATAAACATTGCTGAACTTGTTGTTATTCACGAAAACCGCTATCCGATTGTATAATACAGAATATATAATTAGTCTAGCCCCCACATCTAGCCTTCACATGGATACCTCACTCGACCCAATAGGCCCATGAGGGGCTCGGCTAGACCCCCAAAACGTCTATTTCCATACTACGGCCAGGCTGCGCATGCGCAGAATGACGATAGTTCAACCCCACACCCACGCCATCAGAGGCTCCCTCACATAGGCTTCACATGGATACATCACACGACCCATTCGAACCGTGAATAGCCCATCTCTAACCCAAACACACACCCACATACCCCCGCAAAATGCCTGCTTTCTATACTACGGGCCAGTCTGCGCATGCGCAGACGATTGAACACGGACGAACCATTAGTGTAGTCAAGTGCTCATCCACTAGAGCTTCACAATAAGACCTCACTCGACCCCATTGGACCATTAGGGACTCACCTAGACTCCAACATGTCCATCCCGTATGGCCCTATGCACCCATAGCCATGCAGTATAGGCCTATGGGCCTACCCAGGCCTCAGTGACTTTTTTCAAAAATTTCACCGTTTCGTGCCGGGACACTTCCAATCATGTTCTAAATGACGAGACTAAGAAAACAAATCCAAACAACCCTACCGCAAATGTATAGAAGTAAGTTTCCCAGGGGGACAAACGTTGATCCTATACCCCCAATATGGGACTATATGGGGCTATATCGTACTTTTTCAAAAATTTCACCGATTCGTGCCGGGACACTTCCTATCATGTTCTAAATGACGAGACGTGAAAAACAAATCAAACAACCCTACCGCAAATGTATAGAAGTACGTTTCCCAGGGGGACAAACATTGATCCTATACCCCCAGTATGGGACTATATGGGGCTATATCGTACTTTTTCAAAAATTTCACCTATTCGCTCCGGGACACTTCCTATCATGTTTGTTTTGACGAGACTAAGAAAACAAATCCAAACAACCCTACCGCAAATGTGGAGAAATAGGTTTCCCCATACCCCATATAGGCATTTTCCCGTAATTTAGAATAAAGTCCGTGTTCCGTATTTCTTCGGAAAAATTTTACATACACCCACCCTAGAACTAGGGAGAGATAACTCTATTGATAGGCAAGCCCCGTTAAGACCGGCGACCTATATACCCCCATACCCCATATAGGCATTTTCCCGGATTTTTCGATAAAGTCCGTGTTCCGTATTTTTTTTCAGGAAAAATTTTACATGCACCCACCCGATTGACTGGATGCCCCTTCACCTAGGCTTCACATGGATACCTCATACAACTCCATTGGACCATTAGTGGCTCCCCTAGCTCCAAAACATCTAGCGGGACCCATACAGGGTCCGGTTTTCGACACTAGGTGACCACATCCCGACGAAATGGCCAGTTTTCGACACCACATGTGCCGCCATCTTCAATACACGTGCCGCCATCTTGGATATGGCCCATAATGCACCGGGTCAAAATACTCGCTTCTGATTGGCTGAGCTCTGTGAAGGATTTGAAATACTCGCTTCTGATTGAACGAGAGCTCCGCATTGCGTCTGCGCATGCGCAGAATGATATTCCTACCGCACACCCAACCCATCAGATGCCCCTTCACGAATGCTTCACATGGATACCTCATACAACTCCATCGGCCCATTAGGGACTGCTCTAGCTCCCAAAACGTCTAATTTCATACCCTTGGGCCACCGCGCATGCGTAGAATGCCCATATTTCAACCCCACACCCAGCCCATGAGATGCCGCCTCACATACGCTTCACTTTGATACCTCACTCGACCCCATTGGACCATTAGTGGCTCCCCTACATCCTAAAACGTCTATTTTCATACCCTTGGGCCACCGCGCATGCGCAGAATGCCGATATTTCAACCCCACACCCAGCCCATTAGATGCCCCTTCACGAATGCTTCACTTTGATACCTCACTCGACCCCATTGGACCATTAGTAGCTCCCCTAGCTCCAAAACGTCTATTTCCATAGCCTTGGGCCACCGCGCATGCGCAGAATGCCGATATTTCAACACCGCACCCAGCCCATTAGATGCCCCTTCACGAATGCTTCACTTTGATACCTCACTCGACCCCATTGGACCAATAGGGACTCCCCTACATCCCAAAACGGCTATTTTTGATACCCTTGGGCCACCGCGCATGCGCAGAATGCCGATATTTCAACCCCGCACCCAGCCCATTAGATGCCCCTTCACGAATGCTTCACTTTGATACCTCACACGACCCCATTGGACCAATAGGGGCTCCCCTAGCTCCAACACGGCTATTTCCATACCCTTGGGCCACCGCGCATGCGCAGAATGACGCTAGTTCAACCCCACACCCAGCCCATCAGATGCCCCCCTCACATAGGCTTCACACTGATACCTCACTCGACCCCATTGGACCATTAGTTGCTCCCCTAGCTCCAACACGGCTATTTCCATACCCTTGGGCCACACGAGTTGTCTCCCTTGCGTCAGTGTGTGCAGATGGCGCTATGGTCAGGATCGACGCCGTGATGTGGAAAGGGCGTCCCCACACCATCCTGGAGCCGCCATTTTGTTTGTTGATTTTCTGCGGAGATACACGGGACAATAAACGCTCGACCCTAGGGTGGTACAGATGCTAGACTGATCCTATTAACATGGTACAACACCTATAGATTATGTTTATTATTATTATATGGCTTAGAGGTTTTTTTGAGGGTAATGTGAGGGTTTTTTCTCCCCGTGACCTCCCCACCGCCTCGTTTGGTCCCTTGCGCCGCCATTTTGACCACCACCACACCAGGCCGCCATTTTGACCACCACCACCACCACAGGCCGCCATTTTGACCACCACCACCACCACAGGCCGCCATTTTGACCACCACCACCACCACAGGCCGCCATTTTGACCACCACCACCACCACAGGCCGCCATTTTGACGTCATATGCAAATTTCTGAGGTCAAATTTTACTCGCTTCTGATTGGCTGTCACCTCCACGTTCCCTCCACAAATGACCTCTACATCCGGGTGAAATGGGACCTTAAATGACTTTTCCCTACTACTGATGCATCAATGCCGGCGGAAACGTTTGTAGCTTATAATCTGCGTATTACAAGCCGATTACGTGTGCAACTGTTGAATACAGGTCACGATGCACCATTATGGTTAAAAGAAAAACGTCGATTTGTTTGTTTTCATTAAAGGTTTGACTAATGTAGTTCGCGCAAGGACCCATCTGGAAAGTGTGGGGTTAGCCGGAAGTTAAGTGCTTGCTGGCAAAATGTGCACATGAACCGCATGTCCAACTAGGACTTCGAAAGTAATGTTCTCTGGTTGACGTATTAAGTCACTTCACATAGCCTGATTTAAGAGTTCGCGATGTGGCATTATATGGGATCCATCATCAAGCCACTATTTCTTTATTGATGTGTGTCATTGTAAATTAAGCCTAGATCGACTTTCTCTACACATAGATACCGGTCCGCGTGTTTTACTGTTGCGAGTTTTTTTTGTTTTTTTTACTCGCAGTTCAATATCTCAAACATTTTGCTGCAGGGGAGATTGGGGTACAGTGGGACAAGCCGTCTAGCTCCTATGTTAAGAACAGGAAGCACATTACATTATTATCAGCAGAAAGCTACCACCCTCATACAACTTCTATATTGATTACAAGTGAAAACTATCATTGATAAAAAATTAGGGGCACAAAAATTGTTTTTGAGCAGTCCAAGTAAATTTTTAGGACTGAGGATGATAGTTTGTTATGACAAGTTTTCAACACTACTTTATTGCTGTTTTGTTACTACTGAGAGAGGCTGGACAAAGGTACACTTTAATTATATCGATTTAGTATCTCAGCTGTATGTATTAGTTATTTTTATAAAAAGGAATATATCATGCGCCCGGGGCAGACTGGGACACTTTTGCTGCGGCACACTGGGTGAAATTTCCTTTCATCCTAAAATGCCATCAAAGTGCATTATTTTGTTTTCTAGATGGTAGTAATTGCTAATCCTATCAGATTTGATGAGTTTTACCAACAATTTCAAAGTCAATTGCATTCGTGGGGATGAGAATCACACAAAATATTTTTTTCTTCAAATTTGGCCCCTGGGAAATATTTAACGTAAAGCAGGGGCCTAATATAGCAACTAACTTAACCACCACTGTTGAATCTTCTAAACTCATATGAAACATATTAGTATATACTCCTTATAAAATGTATTTTGATTATTGTCTGATCGCACCCCAGTGGGTGTCCCAGAGTACCCCATAGTGGGGCAAACTGGGATACATTTTTTTACGTTTTTAAAACAGAATTCTGGAGAAAAGTATAACATATATTTCAGAATTTTTTTATGTGACTATGTCATAATAAATATAAGTTATAACGAGAGTATAAATGGCTAAACTACAGGACAATAATAACAAAGATTTTTGCAAAAAGGTGAAAAATGTCCCAGTGTACCCCAATCTCCCCTACAGCTGAATAACTTGATCATGTATGGTCATCGATTTGGTCTCTCAGCCATAATAAAATAGTACTAAAGGACATCTATTCGATGAATTCATTATAACAAAATTAATATTAATATGTTAACCACGAACGGGTGATACAATCCTGTCGTTTTACGATATGTAACTAGTTCGATCACTCCACGGCACGTCTGTGAAGTATGGCTCGAGAAAACACCTGTTACTCGTCCAATATCAAGATGGCCGCTCCCATGTTTACCGAATTCAGATATCCGGCGGCGCTGCCGGAAATAAGTCAGATGGATCTTGTCTCTACATTGTTCGTTTGGTGCTCTTAGTTTGCAAAGCTATACAGCTGCCCTAGACGTAACACAGCTCATATCACCTGAGATATAGAATATAACTATTCTTTCCCAGATACCACCGAGCGTGTGATGGGATGATTTGAAGGAGGTCACGGGCCCTTTATTTTTATGAGTCAGAAGTCGGAAATTGTAAGCCGGAAGTGGGTACAAAAAGTAGAAGAACCATGTCGGTTATGCAACTCAGTTTTGACAAGTTCTGCTGTTTTCTTCATATCCAATAGTCAGTCCAGAGGAAAGTGGAGGATGGGATAAATTCTGCTGTATAGGGATGAGATAAATGCTTTGAATGAAAAGAATTGGTAGCGCTTCGAAACAAGATTAAAATTGTATACCATACTCAAATTTATACTTACAGTATTCCAAGGTTGTAGAAGTGGAGTTGACTTCTTTACTTTTACATTTTCCAGCGCATTTCTTGCTGCATCATACCATACTAATTTTATATATTCTATCTTTTTTCATTTTTTTGATGTTGTAAATAATGCACTGAGACAAGAAACTCCGTTCACATACGGGTTCGTCCCTTTCTTCTCTTTAACAATATTTTTAGTCAATGATAACAGAACTATTTTCGACCTGAAGTGTCCTTCGTTGGAATAATTGGACAATCTGATCGGTATATGTTGGCATTTGTGGGAAGTTGATGCTGGGTCGACATCAAGCGTTACAGACTAGTCTTTTGTGTTAACTACCGTCATTTTTGATCTGACGACGATACAGCTCACCAATCTCCAGTGTACGAGTTGTCACAGCGAAACAGCTCACCAATGACCAATATACGAGTCGTCAGAGCATTTCCATCATAACTCTCAAGATTTGTATCTAATACCTCTTATGCCGGTGCTAGGGACCGTGTGGCCATATCACCCAAGTTGCCACATGAACAGGTACAATAAAAGCGTACCTGAGATACAACACATATCACGAATCGTTAGATTCTTGGTATGTGCTTTAGAATAGGTTAACCAGAAGACTATTCTGTGAAGTCATGTGACGCAGTCAGTATGTCGGCACCTCTTCCCACTTCCCTTATATGTGTTGCAATTTTTACCTGTATATGGCGAGATTCTGCTGGTGGACGTTTCGTCCCCGAGGCCCGCCCCCTTTACAGACCTTCTGGTCTTTGATATATGTTGGCATTTGTGGGAAGTTGATGCTGGCTCGACATCGGGCGTTACAAACTAGTCTTTTGTGTTAACTACCGTCAATTTTGATCTGACGACGATACAGCTCCCCAATACCCAGTGTACGAGTTGTCACAGCGAAACATTTCACCAATTACCAATATACGAGTTGTCAGAGCATTTCCATCATAGCTCTCTAGATTTGTATCTAATATCGCTTATGCCGGTGATAGGGGCCGTGTGGTCATATCATCCTCGTTGCCACATGAACAGGTACAATAAAAGCGTACTTGAGATACATCACATATCACGAATCGTTAGATTCTTGGTATGTGCTTTAGAGTAGGTTAACCGGAAGACTCTACTGTGAAGTCATGTGGCTCTGTCAGTATGTGGGCACCTCTTCCCGCTTCCCTTATACGTGTTGCAATTCATCATATTTACAGCGGTCATCAATAGTGAAAAAAAAAGGAGAAAAAGATCCATGTTATAAACAGATAAAGAAGAGAATCAATGAACGAACCGCTATGTGAATGCACCTGCCGGTGCTATCGGCGCAACTCTTTGTTAAAGGATTAGAATGGATAGCCGGTGCTATCGGCGCAACTCTTTGTTAAAGGATTAGAATGGATTGTGTGCAAGTAAGGAATTCGTGATGTCCTTATCCCCTGATAGCTTGAAATTTCGAACACGAAGGCCCTGTAGCAACTACTAATGACACAATCGTCGCAAGCAGTTGTCAGGTCACCAGCTAATGTTTCAACGCAAGCAGTCGACTCTGTCACTCAAAAAAGAGCAGGTGCTTATTGTCACAACTGGGAACCAGTAATTATTTGAGGTAATAATATATCGCACATGATGTATAACTATAAAATCTTTGATATATTTGCAACAGTAACCACTAATGACACAATTATCGTAATTGCGACATTAGTGCTGACTCTGCATGCAGAGTCGCCATCTAATGTCGCAATTGCGACAATAGCGGTTGACTCTGCATGCAGTGGCATGCAGTGTCGCATGCTAATGACGTAATT
>JAVTVY010040525.1:0-18253 GCA_036873755.1 Hanleya hanleyi | reverse complement strand
AACGCCTACACTCACACCACCACCACCACCACCCTCATCCTCTGCCTCACCTCAGCTGGAACAGGAAGTGTTGGCCAGTGTGCCTAAAGCCTTCAAGACCAAGGCGCGTTTATTGTTGGACCGGGTGAAACAGAATGCCGATATGGGTTGGAACGCTGAAGGAAAACTGCTGATTCGAAACCAAGTGGTGCCGGGATCTCATATGACCGATTTGATCAACGATATGGTACGTTCTCGCAAACACTCTAATCCACCGGGCTGGGAAGCCTTTGCTCAGGGATTAAAAGACACACACACTCCTCAAGAATTGGTAGGAAATCGTGAACGCTGGAAGTGGATGCAAGCACCCTCTCGACTTCCCCCTACCTGGGAACGTGAATGGCATCCGCAGACGCCGCCCAAAACACCCTCACGGCGGGCACCTACTTCGTCACCCCTTTTACCACGCCATCCCCTGCAAACTCCCAGAGCTAAGTCACCGCGACGGTCACGACGCCGAGGTCAGCCGCCCAAGGCCTGGGAACCTTACTAAGGGGAGGGTGACCCCCTATAAAAACCCGGTGCAGAAGCCAGAACAACTCAGTCGTCATGTTTTACCTGACGTTGCCCAGTAATAGTTCACTCGATGTGTTTCCTGACAACACCTTGGCCAAGTATGTCACTTAATTACCACAACCGTTACATTTACCGGGTCGGTGGGAATGTGGACTGGTAGATATTCAGTACCCTTACTCGTGGTACAACGTACGAGACCAAGAAGTATGGTACGAAGTGACCTACGAAGGCAAAGTCACCAAACTCATTCTCCCCGAAGGCCAATACGATACGCCCCAGAAGTTCATAGAGGGTCTGCTGTCCTTGTTGGAGTACAAGTCTCTACGGGAGGCCACGAATACTTCAAAACCGCTGAAAGTCTATCCCTTCAAGAATCACGTGATCTTGGATGTCAACCCACACAACGACAAGGTCTGTATCCTGCTGAGCCCTAACGTGACTGTGACACTCAGTCCTACACTACAGCAAATGTTAGGTCTGCCTTACAGGGTGTACCCGGGCCCACCACCGACAACGGTGACGATGTGATGGATATGAAAGTAGGCATGTACGGACTCTACGTCTACTCGGACGCAGTGGACAACCATATTGTGGGCAATGTGAACACACCTCTGTTACGGGTGGTGCCCATTAGCAAGTCGTATGGCAATCAAGTCAACCAGAGTTTCAACCATATACTCTACCTGCCCGTACGACATACCGATATCAACACGATCACGGTGGATATAAGAGATGACACGGGACGCCCGGTCGCATTCGAACGAGGGAAAGTGGTGCTGACACTTCATTTCCGACAAGCCCGTTCTCCTCACTCCGTATAATGTACGTGCCTTACCAGTGCCATACGCCCAGCTATGCCGACTACTACAAGAAACAAACGGTAGGAGGCTTGCCCATCTTTAGCGGTGCACGCATGCAACGAGGTCACGGATTGGGAAACATACTGGGCAGCATTGTGAAAACGTTCTTACCCTTGGTGACACGAGGTGTTAAAGCGGTGGGCAAACAAGCGGTACGCAGTGGATTGCGCGTGGCCGGTGATGTGATGGGAGGCACAGCACCCCGACAAGCCTTGAAACGACGGGCTAAAGAAGCCGGCAGCGTCTTGATCGCCAAAGCCCTTAAAAGACAACCCCGGACACAGCGAAGAGTCATTCGACGTCCAACACACCGACGACGCACACCCCGGAGGACTAAGACCAAGAAGAAGAAGAAGAGTAGTAGGAGAGACATCTTCGCATAATGGCATTCATTCACTCCGAGTCGTGTCCGTCTACCAACAGTGAATTGGATTTGTGGACTATTCCACCTACCCAAACCAGTGTAGCCGAAGGCCGTTGGGTAGAACATCGACCCCTGGCTAGCCTGACGGGGACAGGCCCTGTGGAATTTACCATTGAAAACAAAGATACAGCCTACCTGGATTTAGCCCACACCTACTTGTACGTGAAAGCCAAAATAGTGGACGCAGCCGGGGCCAACGTAGCGGACGATGCAGTAGTAGGCCCAGTGAATCTTTGGCTGCACTCCTTGTTCCAACAGGTGGATATGAGTCTGAGCGATAGACTCATCAGTACGTCGACCAATACGTACCCGTACCGAGCCTACATGGAGACGCTGTTGTCGTACGGTGCAGATGCCAAAAAATCCCACTTGCAAGCCGCGCTGTACTACAAAGATACACCCGGCGCCATGAATAGCGTGCTGGCTGCCAATAGTGGGTTGACCACGCGCAAAAACTTGACAGCCGATAGCAAGTCCGTCGATATGATGGGACGACTGCACGCCGATCTGTTCCTGCAAGACCGCTACATGATGAACGGTGTATCCATCAAGATGAAGTTGATCCGTTCCACACCTGCGTTCGCCTTGATGGCCGGTGGAGCTGCCCCCAATTACAAGATCATCCTAGAAGATGCAGCCCTGTTTGTGCGTACGGTGGATTTGCAACAGGGCGTGTTGGTGAGTCACATGGACGCCTTATCGAAAAAACCAGCCCTGTACCCCATCCGACGCGTACAGACCAAGGTGTTCTCTGTGCCAGGCGGTACGATGATGGCCAATCGTGAAAATTTATTTCTAGGGGATCTCCCTAAACGTGTTACCATAGCGTGTGTGACCAACACCGCTTTCAATGGAGCGTGGGATGAGAATCCGTTCGCCTTTCAACATTTCAACGTGAACTTTTTGGCACTGCACGTGGCTGGCCATCAAATTCCAGCCCGACCCTTGCAACCGGATTTTGGTAACCAAAACTATGTGCGCAGCTACCTGAACCTGTTTACAGCCACAGGACAAAACAACCAGGACGAAGGAAATACCATCACTCGACGAGACTTTTACCGTGGGTACACGTTGTTCGCCTTCGACCTCACCCCCACCTTGGAACACGATCATCAACTGGCCTTGCTGAAGAAAGGAAACCTACGGTTGGAACTGCGTTTCGCCACCGCTCTAGCCCAGACCATTAACGTGATTTGCTACGCCGAGTTTGATAACGTCATCAGCGTGGATCAGCAAAGAAACGTGCTGTGTGACTACGCCAGCTAGAGTCATGGATACAGAGCAGCTGATGGGCATACTCCAGCGAGATCCGAAGATCCCCTTTCGAGGTGTGTTTCCACGCAATGTGTTTCCCATCCACTCCACCACCCCAGCAGCCTACATTCTGAATACAGACCCGGGGTCTCGACCCGGTGAACATTGGGTAGCTGTGTACGTGGACACCCTAGGCCAAGGCGAATACTTTGATTCCTACGGACTTGCACCCCTACATGCCGATTTGGTGAAATTCATGGACGTCTCTACTACAATGTGGCGTTGGAATACTTAAAGATTACAAGGACCCTTGAGTAGTGTGTGCGGACAGTACTGTGTGTTTTATCTCACTCTCCGGAGTAGAGGACATTCTATGCCAACCATCGTACACATGTTTGATGATTATTGTCAAGCCGAAGACCGTGATGTCCTCGTCTATGACTGGACGGCCTCTCGTTTTAATGTGCATGCTCCATTTCTCTGGTTAACTAAAATGCACTGCGCGCAGGCCACTTGTTTTTTTATTATCACGTTATTGTTATGACGTTGTTGTTCTGACGTTCATTGATGTTGAATAAAAATTGATGAAAAAACACAAAAAATGATGGGGGTTTGACTTCTTTTTTTATTTAAGTCCACAAGAAGGTATAGAATAGGTACAAATAGAATAGTAGTGGTGGTAGGATTAAGGTACAAAAAAGTTCTGTCAGGAGTAGGATTCGAACCTACGCCAGCTCTTCGCCGACCAGCACTTAATACTGGCGCCTTAGACCACTCGGCCATCCTGACTTTTACATTTGTGTATCAACAGTTATAGTTCGACATTGTTCACAAGTCCAAGTAAGTGGTGCTCACACCATTGGCCAACACTTTCCGTTTCGGGTAAAAGAAAGTAAAGGCGTCTCGTTGCTGAATGTACGTCCGCATCTGGTGGTCCACCACCCGAAATCCTCGGTTAGTGCCACTGGCACTGGCCTGGCTTTGCAGCACGTTCAAGTACAAGGCTTTGTCGATGTTGGGATCGCGCCGGCTCACCCCTTTGCAGCTAAACTTATTTTCGTCTCCCCCTCCGTAACAGTAATACGTCTTGGAGGAGAGACCAATCATAGCATCCCCACTCCACTCCAGCTTGAACAGGCCCGGCGTACGCTTATCGTACTGGTAATGGTCACGTCGAGGTAGCCACTGGTCGCGTTCCGCTTCATACTGAGTACGTAACTCCGGTTTCACCAGGGACTCCAATCCGCATTAGAGACGGCCATGTAGGCCGAGTCCGTATCCATCTCCATGAGTTGCCAGTCTGATGGATTAAAATACACACCCATGAAATCATAGAGAAACTGCAACATCCTCAGCTTGGCCACCTGGTATACCATACATCCAATCTGCAGGGGTAGGTTTTAACGGATAGTCTTCTTGGCTGAAGTGACTTCATAGGTGTCGTCATCGATGACCTCCACGGACCGAAACAGAGGAGAATTCACTTTTTTGCGGGCTTGGGCAGTAGTACAAATGTTCACGTTGACGTGCTTATCCTGGTTCGTAACCGTTTTTCCATAATAACCATTGCCCGTCAACTTCCAACATTCACCGATGATGGCCTCACTCGGGTATTCATCACCTTGACGACGGGCCGACGTCACGATGTCGGCATTCTCCGCAAAACAAGCGTCAGGTACGTACTGTATCACTTGATATATTTGGGTAATTTCCAAACCGTGGTTCATGTACCACTGCAGTAAGGGAGTGCCCAGCAAGATTTTCTCGGCCCACATACTACCAATCAACATCCGTCGAGGTTGAGGCAAACACTCGTGTTGCTCCGCATAGGTCCTCGTGGTGTCCCCAATATCAGCCCGACCCACCAGCGTGTTCTTAAAGATGGGAGGGCACTGGGCGAAGAGAGGCTTGAGAGTGTCGGGAACATGCAAATCACATTCGACAAAGCCGTAGAGGTCCCCCGAACGAATGGCGTCGAACATCTGTGGCAGACTCAGAAGTCGCCGACGACTCAAGGGGTACTCGCGCTCTTTTAGGAAACGTCGTAAATGGGGCAGGGCCTGGCACATCGTGTGAAATTCACACCCCACATTTCAATCAGATGGTATCCTCTCTCTTTCACATAATCACCGTTCTCCACCACTTCTTCCCGTAATTCTTCCGGTGTTTTTCCACGTCGTTCATTGAAGCGTCCAGCGCTGAAATGGCATCCGTGGCCGTGCCAATAGCAACCGTAAAATTGGAATACGGTGGGTGTGCTACCCACCAGGGCAAACCCATCGACGGGAAGTCGACGATCTCCTATGCGCTTCTCTGTGGCGTTGGTCTGGTGTCGTATATAAATTGCCCGTCGATAGGCTTCCCAATCCAACCACTGATCAGCCAGATGCTTGTAGGGTGTACGTTGCGGTGTAAAATGCCGACCTTCCGCCAACCAACGTGTATAATGGCCACTGGGCATAGGTTGGGCCAGCGACCACAGGTACAAGGCATTCGCATCGAATCCGATGATCTTAGCACAGGGTTTTCCACTGGGGAGAGTAGTGACGTCCTTCTCGTGATAACGGTGAAAAATAAGACTCGGTCCGCCGACAATGTTCTGCTTTAGACAATCATGCATGTCTGCATCTTTTTGCTGTATCAGCGAAAAGTACGTAGCACACTCTTGAAAAAGATGGCGAAGCGCCACACCCGGTAAACTCAAGCACTCCTTGAAGATGTCGACGTGCATTTGGCGACGAAAGAGTTGCACCATTTTCTCGGCCGCTTCCAGGAAAGGAACCACATCTAAGTTATTATACCATATCAGGAAATCTCGCAAGGTGTGCATATGTTGATCGTTCCATACCTGCTGTAGTTCCCGGTACGTGTCTTCCGGACATTCCACTTGCTTCAAATCATCAAAGAAGGCATCCCGGGGTGGCAACTGTGTTTCCTGCAAACGGTCGAGCGTTGATATATACGTGTAAGGGAACCTCCCTTTGGTTTGTGCACAGTTATACGCCTTGACGCACTGATCATAGCTACAATTAGGAGCTAAGTAGTTCCGTACATCCAGGAAATGCAGTGATGTGGTAGTGAGGGCCATATGATTATTGATCTTCTTGATCACGGACTTGAGGGTATTCGACTGGGCCAAGTAGGGGTAAAGAAATTCCTTCACCATGTTCAAATCATAGCGTCCCGAATTGAAACCTAGCACCGGTAACTGGCCTAGATATTGTAGGAAGCGCACTTTCAATTTCTCCGCATACGGTTTCGGTAAAGGCACATCCTGCGACTGCAGGGGCTGCGACTCAGGCTGCGACTCGGGCTCCCACTCGGACTCGGACTCTTCATCGTCACTAAACGCTACACCCGGTATAGGAATCCGATCGTCCAGCTGGTCCAGTACGTCCTGGAACTTGGACACCAATAGTTCTGTACTAGCCGCACTGCCTTCCTCTAAATACTCCATCATGCGGATGATCAACTCAGGGGAATCCCCCGTGGACACGAAACATACCGGTGCAGCGTCATAGCCAGGTACGTTGCTGGAAATACTGACACTCAGAGGAATATGGCGCTGCATCCACTGCGTTTTCGCTGAAAACATGTCCATGGGCTCCAACAGGGCCTCAAAATCGTAACACGCCCGGTAGGGAAAATAACGATCCACCTCCGGTATGATCACACCCTCATCGGCCAGTTCCTGGAAAATAGTAGGCGTATTATGATACACACCACCCGGATATACTCGCTTGACACTGTTGTCACAGATTTTCTCGTGGCGATGTAAGTCGGTGGAACGGTGAAACACCCGATGGCATTGGGCACAACTGAAAGACTGAGCGTACTGGCTCATATTGTAGATCAGCGAAAAATGACTCACGCCATTGTCGTCGAACACATTGACTTTCATCGTAGCAGCATACCGTTCTGTTGAACGACGAACCAATTCAGCCACAAATGTATCCTCCTCACATCGTAATCGGTATACAAAGATATTGATGTTGAACAGTGTTTCCACGTCATCCAAATTCTTGAACGGAACTCCACGGAAGTGCCGCTTATCCAAGTCTTGCTGCTGTAAATACTGTTCCCAATAGTCATTGGCCACTCTGTCACAACGCTTGGGGTTACACTCGTCCAGATGCACGGCCAAACACCGAAACAGACATTTCCGGTCTTTGTAGGGCCCCTTTATCCCTGCTGTTAATGCATACAGGCCGTGTCGATGAAGCAACCACGAGGGTAGTAGTACAGGAGCACCGATAGGATGATCTCTCATTTTCGTGACGAAAAATGTGACGTTGGTCACCATTTCCACAAGCCATTGGGTATTGAGGCGTTGCAACCGGGCCCATTCCAATGGATCCAACGTAGTCAATTGGTCGATGAGTGGCTCCAGAGAAATCGCATCCGTCACCGTGAACGGCTGATCAAATACATAGGTATTATTGCTGGGATAATAATACCGCACCTGGTCCGTCTCCTTGTGCCGTAAAATGTACCCGAATGTCATATTCAACTTGAACGCTGTCACCTGATCTGTGAAAATGTTCTCGGCATAGGTAGACAAATACGTGAGGTCCTGCAGTCGATAGTTATACAAGTCCAATAGACGTCGGTCACGGTGAAAACAATGGCGTATGGTAGCCCAGTGACGTCGATAAATGTCCCTGACACGCTCGTCTTCAGACAAGACTTCAACCGGAGGTGCTGCTGGGTCCCAGGGAAAATCTTCTCCACGTCTCATGCTTTCGTGTCATACAAGCGGGTAGGCAAGCAGGCAGGCAGGCAAGCAGGCAGGCAGGCAGGCTGGTCACGTGAGTCAGGTAGGTAGTGCAATGAATACACCCCTAAAAATCACCTCCTTTTATACTTTTTTCTACAATCCGCCATCTTAAACCCACCACCCACCGCCACCACCAGCCGCCATCTTAAACCCACCACCCACCACCACCACCAGCCGCCATCTTAAACCCACTATCCACCACCACCACCAGCCGCCATCTTAAACCCACCACCCACCACTACCACCAGCCGCCATCTTAAACCCACCGCACACCACACCACCAGCCGCCATCTTAAACCCACCCACACACCACACCAGCCGCCATCTTAAACCCACCACCCACCACCACCACCAGCCGCCATCTTAAACCCACTACCCACCACCACCACCACAGCCGCCATCTTAAACCCACCACCCACACCACCACCAGCCGCCATCTTAAACCCACCACCACCACCACCACCAGCCGCCATCTTAAACCCACCACCCACCACCACCACCAGCCGCCATCTTAAACCCACCACCACCACACCAGCCGCCATCTGAACCCACCACCCACCACCACCACCAGCCGCCATCTTAAACCCCACCACCCACCACCACCACCAGCCGCCATCTTAAACCCACCACCCACCACCCCCACCAGCCGCATCTTAAACCCACCACCCACCACCACCACCAGCCGCCATCTTAAACCCACCACCCACCACCACCACCAGCCGCCATCTTAAACCCACCACCCACCACCACCACCAGCCGCCATCTTAAACCCACCACCCACCACCACCACCAGCCGCCATCTTAAACCCACCACCCACCACCACCACACATGACCCCATGTGACACAATACTCGCTTCTGATTGGCTGTCGCGTGACGTCACAGAGGTCATATGCAAATTTCTGAGGTCAATAGACCTCAATTTACGCTTTGTATACTACTCAGAATCATGACAGTTTTATTTTATTTATTTATCGAACTCAAAAGAATATCGATCAAGACGAAAAATATCGATATCGATCAGTTGATATCGATCATTTCCTAGTTTGATCGTAAGGCCTTCAGTCAATACCATGTCCCCACCAAACAGGTCAGTTGATCTGAAGTGTGTAAACGGATGAAAACATTAGCGACTCTACGAATACAGCTATTGGTCAGCATTGGTTAAGATCCCCATCAATGCACTGTCAGAATTGGGGTATAAACGGGACTTACCCCAAAAAGTTGGTCAAAAGGACCCAAAATGTTTGGGTCAAGATGGAATTTGACCCAAACTCGTAGGAAAAATACCTGGTCAATTTGGCCCAATCCCCTGAATGGTGAATATCAGTTACTCAAATGGAAATGATAGTAACCATCATTCCAAAAGTAGCAAAACCTAGAGAATGCCTAAAGCATGTTGCTGATCGACTGATGGGACGCTTAAAAAGCGATGTTGTGTCCCAACTTCGTTAAAACATTTCAAATCCGTACCGCAGCTACGGGTTAAGCGGAATTAGACACAAATTACGAAACGTAACGCCATAGCCCTTGAGCGCTACGCTCGTATTATGCTATCAGCATGCGATGCGTATCTGCGATATGCTGGTATAACCCTGTGTTATAGATTCCTACAATGAGGCTTGCGACGTTGATTAAAATCGTCACATTTAACATAGGACTATCTGTAGTTTCCTTCAAGTCCAGTGTAGCCCGAAAGGAGAACGTTTTATCCACAACGAGAAGATCTTCTATATAACGTTTAGTGAATGAGAAGGAACGGACTCTGAATTGATCGGTTTTTGAAAGCGCCTGCAAATAGTCGTATTAACTAGAGAACAGATATAGGTCAGCCAAAATGGAAGCACAATTATTACCCATTGGAATACTGACAGACTTGTGATATACTGTGTTGCCAAATTTCACATAGATATTATTAATGAGAAATTCAAGCAACTCTGTAAACAACGAAAAATCCCATACCCTTCGTATGTAGTAGAGGTAAACAATGCTTTATGACTTCTGGCATTAATGTATGGGCGATTAGTTTGATTCTATTAATGAACTTGATGATGAGGGATTGTAGTATAGAGAGTCGAGAAATCCCAAGTGGATACATGTCTGCACGGTATGTGACCTTTAGCTGTGAGTCCTGTAAGGTATCTTTGAGTTTTTGAATATCCTCATACATTCAACGCCAGAGATAGCGTCGCAATGCCTTTTTCTAAAATGCTTTTACCTCTCTAAGGGCCCTTGTCAACAGGGTTGAAAAAGACTTGTTGGTGTAGCTTCTAGTGCCAGCTATGAATCTAGATTTGTATCGTGATTTATGCATTCTGGGAATCCAGCACACTTTTGGTATATCGTTATGATTGGTGGTTGTAAGACAAATACCCGTTTCCTCGAGAAACGTTTTGTGCCTGTTCAATAAATTTTCCAGAGTAAAGCAGTTTGGGAGTGAGTAGACGTATTTGATGACGATATGTTTATACTCAAATCCTTAACCACATCCTTAAGGTGTAAATTTAGTGCGCTTCTTTACACTGATGAAATACACATCCTTTGACACCTCTTTACCCATCATATGTGCGTAAATTTGCACCCCAGGCGTGTTGTTTCGATGAGAGTGTGGGTGAACGTTTGTTTGAAGTAAGACATTCTGACTGGAGGATTTGTGGAGTAAACAGTTGTTCCTACAATAAAATCCATGATTAGGAAGTATTTTAATATGGACATTGAGCGTCGATTATCTGTGTCTACATCCCTTCATCACTACTTATTCCACCTGCTCTCCTTGGTTTATGTGGTAATTCCAGGTTACCTACAGCTATAAGCTCAAGTAGCGTAATTGGAGAGTTGCTATTTTATTCAATATATTTTGAATATACCGTGTTAGTTAATGTGAACAGGGGAATAGTATGCTAGATCTGAGTTTATAGGATTATACTAATTCTCTAATCCTGAAAGTTCTTTTAAGTGACTACACGAAAGGTAAAATAAGCAAATCTTTATTTCAAGGATAAATATATGACTTGGCCCTGTGCTTCAAAGACGTATATTCTCTAAATCTGGGAAACTTCCTAACAATATTAATTATTCTTTCTAAACTTAATATTAACCAAACGACTTATTATTTATAACAATTTCTTTGTTCATTAGCTGGTGACGTTTCGCTGTTACCACTAACAGAGTTTTCAAACCAAATGAACTGTTATCCATATAAGTTGTTTGGTTACTAGTTTCTAAAATGCCTCTCAAAGAACTTCATATAACAGGATTGACAGTATCTTTTGCCTTCAGTAAAATGAAAGGTTTATTGGAAAACGAAACAAAATTAGAACAAATAACCGACGAAATACTAGCAGAAGCTTTGGACGACGCCAAAACAGTTCTGTTGGAACAAAATGGTGGGAGGTTTATTTCGACCAAGAGCCAAATGGATCTAAAAAGACGACAAACAAACAAATTATTATTTTTTTTCACATTACGAATTACAACACACCTTTACAAACTGATAATAAGTTGAAAACTTTAGAACAAATTCAGAATGACAGTTTTATATTTTCGGTTTAGTGAAATGATATCGATAGAAGAGTTGGATCGTACGGTCTTCAAGCAGTCCTATTTACCCAAACCGGTCAGTTGAGCTGGAAGGGCAAATAATTCAATTTATAGCTTCAGTTGATTGAACACCGTTTATAATATTAAAAGTTGGGGTTCGGATGGATACATTAACAAATTTGTGAAATATTGTTGCACAAAAATTGGTCAATATTGGTTAAAATCTATCAATGATGCATAAATTGAAGGGCAAATATCAGTTACTCAAAGGGAAATGAGAGTAACCGTCATTCCAAATATAGTAATGTAGCAAAACCTAGAGGATACCTAAACAATATTGCTAATCGGCTATGCGATATTAAAACAAACGTAATTAATGATGACAAAAGTTTGCTAGAATTTATTATTTGTTTGTATTTGTTAGAATATCTGCCAATGGATACTTGACACAGCCTTTGTCAGCTGGCAGAAACTGTCGCCAAAGAGGTGCATTATCCCCTTATACATTTGCTTTATGAGACCGCACTAAGGGGACCTAGCGGTCTCGAAAGCGGAAGATACCAGGTTCGATCCACAGGAGATCGTTGTCGTTGTTAATTGAGTTCATTAAGGGCGGCGGTCAACGAGGGAGTAAAGAAAAGTAAAAGGGAGGACACTCAAGTTGGCGCCGTCGACACACAACGCTCCCAGAACTCAAACCCCGTTCGAAAATCGAATACACTTCACTATATATTGAACAGAAATAGAACTTGGTTAAATTGCATATATCTTACTTTACGAATTCTCCGGTCTGCCTCTTTATGCCAAAAAAAGTCCTTTTCTCCACCAAATTTCTACCTATATTTCCAGATTAATTGCAGCTGGAATAAAAACAAGAGAGGCCACTACCAACTGGGTTTGTCAGGATCAATTTCACAGCTGATTATCAGACCAGCAGGCACTTGTCTGAACTCCGTCGACCCCTCTATCAATCGAATCAACCAAATGACAGTGGAAACGAGCGCCTGTTGAGCTACGAGATGGCCCCAGTTGGCAGTGGTCTCGCCTGTTCTCGAGCTCTTCGGCGAGAGTTTTTATCCTGGTTGCTGTCATTCGGAAACATCGGTTGGAATTAGGCGAGGAAATAAACTTATTCGCTTGACGTGGTCAGACCGGGAATAGGTATATTAAGATATATGAGTAGTATACAAAGCGTAAATGGAGGTCGATTGACCTCAGAAATTTGCATATTTTGTGGAGGAAATGAGGAGGTAACAGCCAATCAGAAGCGAGTAAAATTTGACCTCAGAAATTTGCATATTGGGAGCGGTCACGGGGTGGCTCTCGTCCAATCAGAAGCGAGTAAAATTTCACTGGATGTATTCCTCCACGGTGATGTGGTCCTGGCGGTGATGCGGTCTGCCTCCGCGGAGAAAAAGTAGTCCCTAGACTGGAAATCAAAATGGCGGCTGGTGGTGGGTGGTGGGTTTAAGATGGTGGCTTGTGGTGGTGGGTGGTGGGTTTAAGATGGCGGCGGATTGTGGTGGTGGGTGGTGGGTTTAAGATGGCGGCTGGTGGTGGTGGGTGGTGGGTTTAAGATGGCGGCTTGTGGTGGTGGGTGGTGGGTTTAAGATGGCGGCTTGTGGTGGTGGGTGGTGGGTTTAAGATGGCGGCTTGTGGTGGTGGGTGGTGGGTTTAAGATGGCGGCTTGTGGTGGTGGGTGGTGGGTTTAAGATGGCGGCTGGTGGTGGTGGGTGGTGGGTTTAAGATGGCGGCTTGTGGTGGTGGGTGGTGGGTTTAAGATGGCGGCGGATTGTGGTGGTGGGTGGTGGGTTTAAGATGGCGGCTGGTGGTGGTGGGTGGTGGGTTTAAGATGGCGGATTGTGGTGGTGGGTGGTGGGTTTAAGATGGCGGCTGTGGGAGCCCGAATCATAACGGACTGAAATTATTGAACCAGCACAGGGGCTTGGACTAGAAAGAAGGGGAGGGTGGGTGTTTTTGCATGATTGCAGATATTTGTCACTGTCGTTGGCGACCCTGTGCGACATGTTACTACTTTTACATCGGTAAAAGGAATAACATTACAGCCCGAATCATAACGGACTGAAATTATTGAACCAGCACAGGGGCTTGGACTAGAAAGAGGGGGAGAGGGGGAGAGGGGGGGTGTTTTTGCATGAATGTCGTTGGCGACCCTGTGCGACATGTTACTACTTTTACATCGGTAAAAGGAATAACATTACAGCCCGAATCATAACGGACTGAAATTATTGAACCAGCACAGGGGCTTGTTGTACCATGTTAATAGGATCAGTCTAGCATCTGTACCACCCTAGGGTCGAGTGTTTATTGTCCCGTGTATCTCCACAAGAAAACAACAAACAAAATGGCGGCTCCAGGATGGTGTGGGGATGCCCTTTCCATATCACGGCGTCGACCGTAGCGCCATCTGCACACATTGACGCAAGGGAGACAACTCGTGTGGCCTAAGGATATGGAAATAGCCGTGTTGGAGCTAGGGGAGCCACTATTGGTCCAGTGGGGTCGAGTGAGGTATCAAAGTAAAGCTTATGTGAAGGGGCATCTCACTGGGCTGGGTGTGGGGTTGAACTATCGGCCTTCTGCGCATGCGCGGTGGCCGAAGGGTATGGAAATAGCCGTGTTGGAGCTAGGGGAGTTCCTCATGGTCCAATAGGATCGAGTGAGGTATCAAAGTGAAGCCTAGGTGAGGGGGCATCTGACTGGACTAGTGGGGTTGACATAGCGGCATTCTGCGCATGCGCGGTGGCCCAAGGGTATGAAAATAGCCGTGTTGGGAGCTAGGGGAGCTACTCATGGACCGATGGGGTCGAGTGAGGTATCCAAGTGAAGCTTAGGTGAAAGGGCATCTAATGGGCTGGGTGTGGGTTGAACTAGTGGCATTCTGCGCATGCGCGGTGGCCCAAGGGTATGGACATAGACGTTTTGGAGCTAGGGGAGCCCCTAATGGACCAATGGGGTCGAGTGAGGTATCAAAGTGAAGCTTAGGTGAAGGGGCATCTGATGGGTTGGGTGTGCGAAGCTCTCGTCCAATCAGAAGCGAGAATTTCAAATCCGTCCCAGAGCTCTCGTCCAATCAGAAGCGAGTATTTTGACCCGGTGCATTATGGGACATATCCAAGATGGCGGCACGTGTGTTCAAGATGGCGGCACATCCGGTGTCGAAAACTGGCCCTTTTGTCGGGATGTGGTCACCTAGTGTCGAAAACTGGACCCTGTATGGATCCCGCTAGACGTTTTGGAGCTAGGGGAGCCCTTAATGGGCCAATGGGGTCGAGTGAGGTATCAAAGTGAAGCATTCGTGAAGGGGCATCTGATGGGCTGGGTGTGAGGTTGAACTATCGGCATTCTGCGCATGCGCAGTCTGGCCGTAGTATAGAAATAGACGTGTTGGGGTGGTGGTGGGCCCCTAGTGGGTCGATGGGATCGAGTGAGGTATCCATGTGAAGCCTAGGTGAGGGAGTTACACTAGGGTGTCGCGTATCCATTCTGCTGCGCAGGTCACGTGGTGGGGTTGTGACGTCACTTCCGGGTTTTTCACTAAAACTACCTCCAAACCCAGAAGAGTTCCAACGTTCAACCCTCCGGGGTGTTTTGCCGCCCCGCCCCGCCCCGCAGCGCGCGCGCGAGTTCTCCGGAAGTGCGTGCGTCATCCCCGGCAGTGCCCGCGCGGACGCATATCGCAAGTGTGTGACGCGCGCGGAGTATTATACAATCGGATAGCGGTTGTCGTGAATAACAACAAGTTCAGCAATGTTTATATAGTTTATTACCCCAATGTTACATCATACCCAGGCTGGGGGAGCCGCCCTGGGTATGTTTAGTATGTTCACAGCAAAACAAATTGAAATATCAAACACCATGTTTTATTATTTAACACATTGTCACATTAGGTACAAGGGTTTACTGAGCTCAAGTCAGCGAGCAGCATGTAGACATAGAGTGTGTGTACGGCATGATATTCATCAGTGCACGGGTGACGCATTCAACCGATGGGGGTGATCGGTCAGCTTGGTCAGGAAAAACGTGACATTGGTTACCCTCTCTACCACCCATTGAATGTTGGGGCGTTGACAATGCGCCCATCTCAAAGGTTCCACGGTGTCCAGTATCTCCAGCATCGTCTCTAGTGACCCCCGGTTAATGATGGTGACCGGCTGGTCAAACACATGGTTGTTGGCACTGGGATAATAATACTGTAACTGGTCCGTCTTTTTGTGACGTAAGATGTACCCGAAAGCGACATTCAATGTAAAGGCCGTAGTTTGATCATTGAAGATGGCTTCTACGTAGCTGCGTAGACAGGTGCGGTTGGTCAGTGGGAAATTGTAGATATCTTGAGGGTGGAAACAGTACCGTGTCATGGACCAATGGCGCCGTTCGATGTCACTGATTGGATGGTTGTCCTGTAAGAGATCGCTAGGAACATTTATGGGCTCCACCAGAAAATGTTCGATGTTGTCAGGACTCGAAACCGTAACGCTGGCGTCCGGCTGGAAATCCAGGCTCTTCTGAACTGTGGGTATAGGCGGGCTCTCCGTCATCGCATCACCAGTGGCGTTCGTCTCCCCGGGCTTATCTTCACTGGATCTCACCTTCCGTGGCTCCTCTTCAGTAGGAAGTTGTCGCTCAAACCGTAGAGACGGACCATGAATCATCCGTTGGTGTCGCAGCAACTGACTGCGTCGTTTGAAGAGTTGATCACAATCCTCGCATGGACGCTTGGGTGGCCCATGAATTGAACGTTCGTGGCGCAGTAAAGCATCTTCCCGATTAAATGACCGTGCGCAGGTTATACAAGTATACAGTCCATCGTTGTGGGTGGAGGTCTCGTGGCGTCGTAAATTATCTAGACGAGTAAACTGCTTCTGGCAAGTTGTGCAAGTGAACATCTTGGTGGTTGATAGAGTGTCTGATGAAATGGCAAGGCCGCTTCCCTTTTATAGCACGCTAGCTGGTAATCTATTTTTAGCACACTCTACCCCAAGTCGAGGATCGACACTGGTGTACTGGTGTACCACTGAGCCGCATTGCGCGCGCGCACGCATGAAGACCCTTATACATACCCATTGCAGGCGCAGACGCGAAGTGCCCGGATGATAGACACGGACGTCACCGATCCGAAAAGACACGGACTTTACCGAAAAGACACGGACTTTACCGAAAAGACACGGACGTAACCGAAAAGACACGGACGTACACGAAAAGACACGAAGGTGAACGCCATTGTGGGAAACCCCACAGACAGCTCAGTACATGCATTCCTATGATGTTCACGCATAATAAAAGGATTGATCTGTAATCTGTATTGTTGTTGTTGCTCTCTATTTTGGACTAACCCATCAGAATAGTACGTATCACGGACTACACCCGTAGAGCTAGGCGCGCATGTGTGACATGGTCTATAAAACACGTCTCTCGGGATCACACACCTTCATTTCTACAGAGCCATGACGGAGATCCAGCCCTGTGCGACTCGCATTTTACCGCCTGCCACCGCGGTGAATTCATTCACGGGTTACCGAGCAGTGGTCCGGTCCATGTTTGCAGATGGCGATGACAACGAGGGACGACGCCAGATCCTGAACGAGTTCACAGAAGCGGTCCTCCACAGAGTGCACTCGATGGAGAGGCGTGCCATCACTCACCACTACAGGACTATGACAGCCATCCTTGATGCTCGGGCTATGGACCACGAGCGCTCACGCCGGAACCAGCTACGGCTGGTTGGCCTCATACTAGTCTGTGCCCTATTGACCCTGGCGCTGTGGTATTGACACTATAAAAACGAGGGTCAGACAGAGTGTGTGTCATTCACCGTTCGACATTTGGAGCAAGCATGTCATCCGACCTACGAGCCATCCTGCCCCTTACACCCCAGGTGGGGTTACACGTCTATGAAGATAAAGTCACCCTGGTGGAAGACCGTGGAGCTATTTGCTGGGCGCCCGCTGAGACCGTATCGAATAAGGTGACACTACCTCGTGACGGCTGGACCAAATTTAAACGGATTTTGAGCGGTGAGCTCGACGGACACCTCATCCACATAGACAATGCCATCTACGTATACCGTACCTCCCTCTTCCTACGCCTGGGCTGCTACCAAGACCCCACGCGAGGCTTCACCCTAGACCCCGCTCTGTGGTCAGCCTTGGAGAAAGTGGTGCCTATTGTGGACCAGCTGTTTACACCGGACGAGCGATCATCAGACCAGTTGGCGTGGGCTCGTGTTATGGAGGACGCGCTGGCTGAACCCCATGAACAACTACATGAACCCGACGACGACGATGCCATTGATTATCCGGCTAGACTCAGTCAGCCCAGTGACATGACCACCTGATCATTTGATCTCACGGGGTTGTCCCTATAAATACGAGAGACAGTCAAATCTGGTACCATTCACGTACTGACCATGGCGGAGCATATGATACTGGCGTATCTCAGCTTGACCCCCGAGGTTTTCCTGCACGTGAATGCGGATAAGGTCGATATCATGGAGGAGGTGGGAGACATCTGTGATGCGGACCCTACACAACCGTGCCCGGCTCACATTCGTCTGTCCCGGGAGGGCTGGACCAAATTCAAACGGGTGTTGTCTGGTGAACTGGAGGGCGATCTCATCCACTTGTGTCACGATGTGTACATCCGACGCGGCCCTTTCTTTGCTCAATTGGCTCGGCTAGATGGGGGTACAGTGCATTTTACCCTTCACCCTTATCTATGGTCTGCATTGGAAGATGCCGTGGTAGATGTGGATGAAGTGTTTATCAAGCGGTCATCAGACGAGTTGGACTGGTCATTGACCATGGACACTGTGAAAGCCAAT
>JAVTVY010040524.1:0-18530 GCA_036873755.1 Hanleya hanleyi | reverse complement strand
CCAAAATACCCGCCCCCCCCCTCTTTTTAGTAAAATATGGGGAGAGCAAGTAACTTACCAAATTTAAAACCTGGTAAAAACACTAGGGGTCTAGTGCTTGGTAGACGGGTCTGCAACGGACTGGGCAGCCACCAGGGGGCCCAGAGAGTAGATGTCCCGTCTTTGCAGCGTCATATCCCGGAGGTAGTGGGACACAAAGGTCATGTGACTCCTCCAGTGGCAGGCCCTCATAATATCAGATACCGATCTATTGGTTCATAGAGGCCAGGAAGCCGCCAAAGCCCTGACCTCATGAGCGGAGACCTTGGTTAAATTAGTTAACTCAGAAGGAATGTCCGAATAGGAAAACCGAATAGTCTTTGAAAGCCAGGAAGATATAGTGTTCTTAGAAATCTCCTGCTTTGATGAGGGCCCAAACGGGATAAATAGCCACACCCGCCCTGCTCTCTGCTGTTCAACGCGTGCCAAGTAACAAGAGAGAGCTCTGACGGGGCACATGACTCTGTCATCGTCAACAGCTGCAGATAAGATGTTGGACAGAGCCGGGATGACGAACTCCCTCGGAAGATTGTCATAGAGAGATTGATTCTTAGCGACAAACTCCGGGAGAGTGGATAACGCCACCCAGGTCCACTGAGGATTATATCTTAAAGACCTGAAGTCCAAGGCATGGATTTCTGATACGCGGGCGGCAGAGGCAAAGGCAATCAGAAATACGGTCTTGTAAGATAGAAACTTCAACTCACAGGTGCCGATGGGTTCGAAAGGCGGCTCAGAAAGCCGTCTCAGAACCAGAGCCAAATCCCATTTAGGAAGCTGCGGCGCCGGAGTAGGCCTCTCCACCCGAAAGGAACGAAGAAGGGCAGAGAGGTTGACGTCGAGCGATGGGTTGACACCCGTGGTCAGCAGAAGCACCCTCGAAATAGCGGACCGATAACCGACGACCGTGGCCGGAACAAGCTGTCTGTCATGAAACAGATACAAAAGGAAGTCCGCTACCTGTTGAACAGTGGCAGAGGTTGGAACGATTCCGCGACTAGAACACCAGGCAGCGAAGATCTTCCACTTGTTCTGGTAAACCGCAGTCGTTGATGCTCTGGTGGACCGGACCATCCTTTCGGATGCTTCGACAGAAAATCCAGTCTTAGCGAGGTGATGCTGGAGCACTTGAACGCGGTCAGATGAAAAAGACCGGGATTCGAGTGGTAAAGACTGGATCTCGGCTGGCGAAGCAGGTTCCACCAGAGCGGCAGAAGACGAGGCACGTCTATCAGAAGATCCATCAGGTCTGCAAACCATGGGCGAGAGGGCCACCACGGAGCCACAAGGTAGACCACGCACGGGTGTGCTCGGATCTTCCGGAGGACTTGTGACAAGATTGCTGGCGGCGGGTACGCGTACGCAATCATGTCGGACCAGTCCAAAGACAGGGCGTCGACTGCCAGGGCTGCTGGATCCGGAACAGGAGACACATAGACCGGCAGTAGATGGTTCCAACGGGTGGCGAACAGATCTACATTCGGCATCTCCCATATCCGAGACATCTGGGCTAAGATGTTCTCGTGAAGCTGCCACTCGGTCGAAATTATCTGACTTGGCCTGGATAAGGTGTCTGCCAAAACGTTCAGATGACCAGGAATGTGACGAGCTCGCACAGAAATTCCGTTGCTCCAACAAAGGTTGAAGAACTTCTGTGTCTGATCCAGAAGCTGGGGGGAGTGAGTTCCCCCCTGCTTGTTTATGTAAGCCAGAACAGTCGTATTGTCGGTGGCTACTAACAAGCTTTGGTTCGTTAGGTCCGGAAGGAATCTCTGTATGGAGAGGTGAACAGCGAGAAACTCCAATACATTGATGTGTAACTTCCGCTGACTGTCGTTCCACAAGCCGGAGACTGACCTCGAACCCAAATGTGCTCCCCATCCTTCCATCGATGCATCCGTGAACAGTTGATGGACCGGTTGAAACGGAAGGAAGGTGACACCTATCATCACGTTCTCCGGCTGCAGCCACCAGCGAAGGAGACGTTTGACATCCTCTGTCACAGGGACAGATGGACAAAGGTGTCTTTTCGGCCAAAAGTCGTTGAGGTGCATCATCAATGGCCGAAGCTGCAACCGGCCTCGAGGAGTTACATCCTGAGTGGACGTTAACAGGCCGATCATTGCAGCGAATTGGAGAGCACTCCTGTGCGGTGCCGATATGAACTCCGGCACTGCCACCTGAATTTTCTTCCAGCGGTCTTCTGGAGGTTTCGCCAGCACCGATAGGGTGTTGTATGAAACTCCGAGGAAGACTCGAGACTGCGATGGCGTCAACTCTGATTTGCCCTCGTGAGGAAGGTAGCCCAGGGCAACTAGGATCTCCCAAGCAAAGCTGGTGTCCTTGATGAGATCGTTCCTGCACTGATTCCTCAGAAGGGAATCGTCGAGATAAAAGTGATACTTTAGCCCTCGAGAGTGCAGGAACACCGCCACTGGATTGAAAATTCTGGTGAAGACCCATGGGGACGTGGACAGTCCGAAAGGGAGCACAAGCAGCTGAAACTTCCGGTTGCCGACCAGGAAGCGCAGGTACTTGTGGTGACCCCTGAAAATCGGAACATGCAGGTAGACGTCCTGGAGGTCCAGAGACGTCATCCAGTCCCCTTGCATTAGAGCCGTACGAATTGAGTGGTAAGACTCCATGCGGAAATGAGGAGGCGAGGCCAAGAAGTCCTTGTTCAGGCGACGCAGATTGATGATCATGCGCATCTCTGAGGTATTCTTCTTGGGGACTAGAAATACCGGAGAATAAAAGCCCGGAGACATATCGGTTGGAGGAAGTTCGATCACAGCACCCTTCTCTACCAACTTGTCCACGGACTTTTGAATCTCCTGCAGGTATCCCTGACGCACCGGAATCCGAGACGACATGGGTGAGGAAGTCAACGGGGGAGTTGTGGCGAACAGTGGTAAAGACTGGATCTCGGCTGGCGAAGCAGGTTCCACCAGAGCGGCAGAAGACGAGGCACGTCTATCAGGAGATCCATCAGGTCTGCAAACCATGGGCGAGAGGGCCACCACGGAGCCACAAGGTAGACCACGCACGGGTGTGCTCGGATCTTCCGGAGGACTTGTGACAAGATTGCTGGCGGCGGGTACGCGTACGCAATCATGTCGGACCAGTCCAAAGACAGGGTGTCGACTGCCAGGGCTGCTGGATCCGGAACAGGAGACACATAGACCGGCAGTAGATGGTTCCAACGGGTGGCGAACAGATCTACATTCGGCATCTCCCATATCCGAGACATCTGGGCTAAGATGTCCTCGTGAAGCTGCCACTCGGTCGAAATTATCTGACTTGGCCTGGATAAGGTGTCTGCCAAAACATTCAGATGACCGGGAATGTGACGAGCTCGCACAGAAATCCCGTTGCTCTAACAAAGGTTGAAGAACTTCTGTGCCTGATCCAGAAGCTGGGGGGAGTGAGTTCCCCCCTGCTTGTTTATGTAAGCCAGAACAGTCGTATTGTCGGTGGCTACTAACAAGCTTTGGTTCGTTAGGTCCGGAAGGAATCTCTGTATGGAGAGGTGAACAGCGAGAAACTCCAATACATTGATGTGTAACTTCCGCTGGCTGTCGTTCCACAAGCCGGAGACTGACCTCGAACCCAAATGTGCTCCCCATCCTTCCATCGATGCATCCGTGAACAGTTGATGGACCGGTTGAAAATGAAGGAAGGTGACACCTATCATCACGTTCTCCGGCTGCAGCCACCAGCGAAGGAGACGTTTGACATCCTCTGTCACAGGGACAGATGGACAAAGGTGTCTTTTCGGCCAAAAGTCGTTGAGGTGCATCATCAACGGCCGAAGCTGCAACCGGCCTCGAGGAGTTACATCCTGAGTGGATGTTAACAGGCCGATCATTGCAGCGAATTGGAGAGCACTCCTGTGCGGTGCCGAAATGAACTCCGGCACTGCCACCTGAATTTTCTTCCAGCGGTCTTCTGGAGGTTTCGCCAGTACCGATAGGGTGTTGTATGAAACTCCGAGGAAGACTCGAGACTGCGATGGCGTCAACTCTGATTTGCCCTCGTAAGGAAGGTAGCCCAGGGCAACTAGGATCTCCCAAGCAAAGTTGGTGTCCTTGATGAGATCGTTCCTGCACTGATTCCTCAGAAGAGAATCGTCGAGGTAAAAGTGATACTTTAGACCCCGAGAGTGCAGGAACGCCGCCACCGGATTGAAAATTCTGGTGAAGACCCATGGGGACGTGGAAAGTCCGAAAGGGAGCACAAGCAGCTGAAACTTCCGGTTGCCGACCAAGAAGCGCAGGTACTTGTGGTGATCCCTGAAAATCGGAACATGCAGGTAGGCGTCCTGGAGGTCCAGTGACGTCATCCAGTCCCCTTGCATTAGAGCCGTACGAATCGAGTGGTATGACTCCATGCGGAAATGAGGAGGCGGGGCCAAGAAGTCCTTGTTCAGACGACGCAGATTGATGATCATGCGCATCTCTGAGGTATTCTTCTTGGGGACCAGGAATACCGGAGAATAAAAGCCCGGAGACATATCGGTTGGAGGAAGTTCGATCACAGCACCCTTCTCTACCAACTTGTCCACGGACTTTTGAATCTCCTTCAGGTATCCCTGACGCACCGGAATCCGAGACGACATGGGTGAGGAAGTCAACGGGGGAGTTGTGGCGAACTCCAGTCGATACCCATGTCGTAAGGTGTTCACCACCCACGGATCTGCCTGGATTGCCTCCCAATTCTGCCAAAACCGGGAAAGTCTCCCGCCTACAGGAAGATCCGGTATTGGCTTGATCGGGAAAGGCGGCATAGTGCGATCTCGCCATGCAGAACGAACATCTGCATGGCCCGTGCCCTCATTTCTTTGGGGGGGCTTTAGCGGACTTCCCTCTTCCGCGGCCTCGTTTAAATCGGCCACCCCCCCCTCCTCTCGAATTTCCGCCCGGTTGTTTCGAAGAGGAGGCCGCAAACTTTTTGGGCCCAAAAGTCCCAGAAGAGTTCTCAGTCGAGACTTTCTTAGACTGTGAGGAAGATGACGAAGCAGCTGCAGGAGCTGATCGCTTCCTCTGAGGCGCAAAATAAGTATGCGTGGTCCTGGCAGCGGACATTTCATTCTGTAATACCGGAAGCACGCCGGCAAACAGAAGTCCTGAGGCGGGGGACTGCTCCCTTAAAGCGGTCCTCACATTGTCTGGGGTGTACGTAGGCAGGGCCTGAGACAATGTGAGACGCCTAAGGTGCACGAACATGGCTGACAAATAGGCAGAAGAGGCCATTAAATCAGCGTCCGCACGCGCAGCTGCCGTCAGGAAGTCCTTCATCAGGGTAAGATCTTCAACCGGAATAGGTACATAACCAGTTGAAGACGTTTCAGGGATGCGATTCAAAATCGATCGAATAGCAAATAGGAACCAATCGAGGTGAGAAGAAATCGCAATCCCTTGTCTAGATGTGTCTTCCAGGATACACATCTGACGTATGGAAAGAGGAATGTCTTTCTTGGGCGGAGTAGCCCCTATGAACTGCTCGAACTCCGGTTCCTGGACCGCAGCTCGGCTATGCCAGGGAGAACCATGTACTTGGTAGGCCCGAAAAGTAGGCCTCTCCAACGGGAAAGCTCCTTTAGAACGCTTAAATAACGATCTAGGTTGAAGAAGACTCTGCCTCTCATCCTGGGTCCTAGGAAGAGCAAAGGCATCCCGCATACGGTCAGCACATTCAATAACGGCTCTGGAGGGCGGGAGAGATGTGCGATGCGTAGGCTCCGGCCGGAGGTCCGACATCGCAGTCACTCTCCTCGAGTCCAAAACTGGCGGTGGGGGCATATCCGGAAACATTTCATACAAACGAGCCAAAGTCTGTGCATAATTGGCCGTTGACGAATCCGGATCAGTGTCAAAGAGCGACGCGTCTTCTTCCGTTCCCGGCTCAGCATTCCTCACTGTCACATTAAGGTCAGTAGAAGGAAACCTAGGCACAAATGCAGGAGGTGCAGGAATACCAGCTACCGAGAGATCCAGTGGCTGCGTAGCACGGAAAGGAGAAGGCGGACGTCTCGATGACACGAGGCGGGGTTGATAGCCAGCCCATCGCGGAACAGGTGATGGAGGCGGTGGAGGAGGCATCAACATATCTCTTTGTAATGCCGCAAAATCAGCTGACAATCTATTCATCCTATTAGACAGGTCGGCAGAAATAGTTGTCACTGGAGTCTGGTACTGCCGGACAGAAGGAGAAAGAAGTGGAGTACCAGATGCAGCAGTATATTGAGACATCGCCGGCCTAGCTGGGTATCTAGGCAAGTACGGGTGTGCAACCTTAACTTCACGTCTCGGAACAGAAGCGTGATATGGCATAGAACGCCTCAAGGGTCTGGGTGATGGAGACCGGAAGTAGGCACCCGATGTACCGGAAGTCAAGTGTGACGTCATGAAAGAAGAGGAAGGTGACATCACACGACGAGGTACATCATGCGGTCGAGCAACAGAAGCTACGGAAGGGTATGATGCGGGCCTATATACTGCGGGGCGAACCGGAAGCGGAGAGTAAGCAGGAGCAGTATGCAAATTAGGCAACCTGTTATACCTAGGAGGCATAACAGTAGCATCACACGTAGTAGCCAGCCTATAGTAGGCCGTAGTTGCCGCCATAGACGGAGCATGCGCAGATGCAGCAGGCTCGTAATACAACGATGATACCTGGGAGTGGGCAGATCCCATATGGTATGATGTTGCAGGTTGCATATGACTGTCCGATAAAATCGGACGAGACGTAGGTTGATATTGTATATCAGATGAAGCATAAGTAATGGTAGGTTGCGCCAATGCTGCAGTACCAATACTTTGCATGCATCTATCCACAGTTGTTGGGATAGATGCAGATTGATATAGAATATCAGCAGATGCACAAGTAAAAGTAGGTTGCGCCAATGCTGCAGTACTAATACTTGACGAAACTACCGGCATGTAGCAAGATACATTAGGGTAGCCCGAATGCATATATCTATCCACAGAGACTGGGATAGACGCAGACCGCGCGGGTCTACGATAATCCAGTCCCGATATGACAGACTGTGAAGGTCCTGACTTTATCAGATGAACAGGCGCCCTCGATAAATTCGGCACGTTCCTTAAGAGGGAACGGCTATAGTCTACATAATCAGGGACTGGATTATTACCAACAAATGTGTTCATAGGTGCAGCAGTCGTCGGAAACGAACTGCGCTGAATGGTTGTTAATTTATGTAATGACGAATCCTTGACAGGGGCATTAGTCACAAACTCCGAACTTACCATTCCGTATTGAGAGCCCGATGTCGGAATAGACGTCGTGGTTGCAGGGTCCAAGTTGGCCGTCAAGGTGAAGGTCGTCTGATTGTTGACATGACGACCGCCCTCTTGTTCCCCCAACCCGGCCGTAACAATACCGGAATTAGTGGGTGGTGGAGACACATTAACAACCAACGGTGAATTAACGCGAGCCGAAAGAGCCGAAATAGAATTCGCAACGGACATTGCTACCGAGCGTTGTATCTCCGACCCATTCCCGTAAGACTGAGGCGGAGATACGACCAAATTCTCGGCCCCGGTAAAGCCGGGCGGCGGTAAAATTTCACCAGCATATGAGCCGACAAGATACTCCTGAAATATATTGTCGGGCCACGATTCACATTCATCACATTTTGCGTACTGGTCGCACCAAACCCCCCGGCACGGAGGACAGGCGGAATGGGGATCTGTAGTCGGTTTGGACTTCTCACAAACAATGCAGAAAACGGACGCCATGTTGGTTTTTATTTGATTCTCTCTTAGATACTCCCTGATGCGTTGACGAAATCCAGGCCAGTAATCACACAGAATCACAGTAAATCCCACGTATACAACAGGTAAATATCCCAGGTAAACAGCCAAGGTAAATATCCAGGTAAAGACGTAGGTAATCCGAGGTAATCCAATAGAGTTTTAACTTTTTTCCAAGACACAAAGAACAACGACTCCTCCACTACGAGTTGCAATGGGAAGAAGGAAGTGACGTGGTCGGTCACATGGGATCTGGGTACTCGCGCATGGGCATTGGGGCAGTACAGGGACTATTTTTTATTCTGTGGTAATATATTACAATTAGGCAATCGCGTAAGAACACGATAGCAAAAGTATGTGAAGGTAAGTTTAACAGCGCAAGAAATTGCTGTTTTCATCGTGAAATTGATTAATATATGACACAAATAGACCAAATCTATGTATGTTCCATAGAGCCTGGCTCAGCGTACAGAATAACTCACCATTTGAAAGACCACATACACTCGTCCACTGACATTGGCACGATGCCAACCGAGACGGAAAAATCGTGCCAAAATCAGTGCACCAAGTTTATGATATTTGTTGATAATCAATTTGAGTAGTGCAACAGAATAGAAATAATGTTATCATAGGCGTGCTTAATGGTTATTTTACGCACGGTTAGTTTGGTAAAGTTTAAAAATTAACATATAAACTTTCCAGCACTAAACGTGCGTAAAATAACCATTCAGCACGCTTAAGAAAACATTATTTCTTAAATTTTTAAAGGACCAGTAAACACTGCTTTGGTTGAAAACTGCTTGAAAATTTCTCATTAGAATAGCACAAATCATCAAATGTTATCTGTTTTTCTTGGCAAGATATAATAAAGGCAAAGTATCTCCACTCAATTTCATAGGGTCATGGTATCTAAAAGGCAATTTTAGCTGTTCTCTTGGAATAGTAATTCTCCTAAGGCATTACACAACCACCACTAAGCATCAGGCCTACACTTAGAATAGCCCATTCCGGAAAGTGTCTGATCTCCCCCTGAATAATTGCCGCTCTTCAAAGTTAGAGGTATGAAAAGCTTCTTCCGTTTAGCAGTCGTCTCGGTTCCACATTTTACAAAGGCATGCCCCCGCAATATTTTTGTATAATATATTAATAGACTATGCCAGAAGGTTTGCTTGAAAAACTTTACTGTTGATATATTCTACGTGAACTGATGGAGCCAACCTGTAACCATCTCGGTCATCAATACACGGTAAGACTGACCCTGGGGCGTGTGTATCCATTTTCAGCCTACTTTCGGCAACTGCAAGTGGGAATTTCCAGAGTCATGTGATGTCCTACTCTTTCAAAATTACAGATCCACCACACCTCTTGGATGAGTCTTTTCTGTCTGTTCTCCGCCGGATGAAGGCCGAACAGAATCCGGTAAAGTACCGGATATCGCTCCGCGATAATGGAAACACACGATTCGCAAGCCATTTAATGGATGGCTAAGTGTACGCCAATGTGATGGGGCATGTATACGTATATGTGTACATTAGGAAGACAACTATTTACAAAATGGAATATCTATAATTAATTAAACTAAATTTGAGGGAAGTGGGCCAAAGGTTAAGCCTAGGTGTACTCATTTATATGTAAAGTATTACCTCAGTATAGGGACAATGAAAATCAATGTAGACAATAGATAGTATAACCTGGCTGATTTCTCTTACCGGTACCATGATTGTGAATGAGCATGATACCGTTCAAAGACAATGCATGTTTATTCTACCTAGAACATCTGTACTGGCACAGCTGAAGAAGAAACTACATCGGATCAGTCTCGGACAAACGAAGATGAATTCTTATTGCACCAGGTCAGAAAAGGGGACCTAATTGGGGTAAAAAATTCCACTAATGAAAATACTTTTTTAATACTCCCATATATTCAAGCTGGTGTAGTTTGCTAGTTATTCTGTTTGTATACAGATATAAAACAGTGATAGGTGATGAGAAGTCGTGAGAAGTACCGGTATACTGCAACAACAACACGAAATTTGCAATATCACAGGGAATACTTTCAGCGAGGAAAAGTCTGTAGATTCTGTCTTGTTTTTGTAGTTTAGATGCTGAAATTCTACATCGCCGTTTAGCACGAAAATTGGTCAAAATTTCCAAATCAGGATATATTTCAAGATCCAAACTTTAATATGAGTCAGAATTCAGATTATGTATATATTACAAACTCATAAACGATTTCTTCTATTAACAATTGTGTAATAATCAACCTATATATATATAGGTTAGTGTGCATTTTTTAGCTGTAGTCAACGTTGAGTGGACTGACCCATGCTCAATTTGATAACCCAGAAAACAGGGAATAGCCCTAGTTTAATGAAGCATATTCATGAAAAATTCATATCAATAGTACATGTATGTAATGTTTTCTTATATTCTAAGTATTTGCAGGTAATCAAAATATCTACCAGAATTGATCAAATTGGATGGATGTTGATGTGCAAAATTCTCGGCTAGAAGGCATTTAAAGGAAATCCCCATCTCTTAACCAAGGTAAGAGAGATAACCAAATAGAAAAAAAACAGGTAAAATGGCTGCCAAATTACAAGCGTCTAGTCCGTCATTCATAATCCAGCCGTCGTCCATTAGAGAATATCCGCGTCCATAATCCAAAGACCTATTCCATTTCCATATAACAGTAATAGCACCAAATTCAAAAAGACAGAAGTATACATAAACAAAGCCAAAAACCACCAGCAGACATCCTTAAGGTACAATTTCCCAAATCTTTGAGGAATAGGTTTAGTGGAGAAACTCGGCCATCTGACTTATTATGAGCGATTGACTCAGCTGAAACTGCCATGCATCTCTCTTACACAGGAGATTACGAGATGATCTGATTCAGCTGTTGAAGATTGTGAAGGGAATCGACTAAGTTAAGGCTGACAGATATTCGCAGTACGTTTCTCATGGCAGGACTAGGGGGCAACCATACAAGCTAAAAAAAGTCCCACCATCGACTGAACGTCGCCAGCATTTCTTCGGTAATAGGACAGTGAACACAGGCCGTACACAGCAGGGAGTCCCTCAAGAGCGAGCAGGTGAAACCAGTTCAGTCGGTAAGCAGATGGAACACAGCGGGTCCGCCCACAGTTTCAACAACTTTGAGTGAAGTTAGAGGTACGTTATTCCCTCGGTCACCAAACAGTGGTCAGTTTGTAAATATGACTAGTAATGGAGAGAGGGAAATGACTACACAAATCTTCTCGGTTAATCATGGACAGCATTTTGCACAGCAGCCAATGCAACCCACATTATTTACTCCGCCCTCGTATACCCAAGCTTCATATCTGACGGACATGAATCGGAAATTAGAACTATTGCTGCAACAATCCACAAAGTTGGATTCGATTGAAAATACCGTTCAGCAAATATCCATCAAAGTAAACAGTTTGGAATTAACGGTACAAACCCTACAGGTAAAACAAAAACAGTTGGAGGAATCCGTTCAGTTTATGTCGGGGAAATTTGACGATATCGTATACATAACACGGCACAGGATGTACGCAATTGGGGTGAAATAGTTGACAAGCTACAAGCTGACGCCGAGAGAATGAAAGAGGACCTAGACGATCAAGCCGTCCGATCCATGCGGCAAAATCTTTTATTTTATGGGCTTCCCGAATCACCTAAGGAAAACTGTGTAGATATTGCCCAGTCATTTATGGAAGAATAATTAGAACTACCCGGGGCGAAAGATAATTGGAGAACAGTTACCGCGTGGCGTTTATATGGAAAGAAAAATGAAAATGCCACAATTCATTAGTGCAAAAAAGGAAAACAGGCGAGCTTCATGGAGAGGGAGTAACCTATATGTTGACGGGAGGAAGATTTACCACATACCAGAGGATCACGACGTGTACCGTGGCCAATACACTGATCGTCGGAATAATCAAGATCAGTATCGTGTTCATTACAGTGATACGATACGATACGATACGATTTATTGCAACCTTTGTATGATGTACATTGGTCAAGGGGAGATAACTCCCAACAAAAAACAGAAACGTTTATACAAGAACATATTAAACAATGAAATATTAACAGGAAACAAAGACAGGAGCCGTAATGAAGAGAAACTAAATTCTAAAAAGTGACAGTTGTTAAAAAGAACGAATACATGCAAGCTATGGGTACTAAACAAGGAATTACATATTTATAAGTAGTCATTTCACCTGTAGTTAACTACTCTATTTCCTTCTTTACAGCATTTTTAGACAAAAGAAACAGGAAAAAGCGTCTTTATATCAACTGAGGCTAAATATTTGGATGTGGGTATGTTATTTATCCAAAGAAATAATCGCGATAGTCAAGAACAGTATCGGGTCCAGTACTGTGATCGGCGTGAAAACAGCGTGAGCAGGGTGATCGTCGCGATCAACACGACCAACATGGATAGGAATATGTGTGTGAGAATGGACTGAAAATTCTAAGCTGGAATATTGAGGGGCTGACAGATGCAAAAAAGAAAAAAGAAAGTGTGAGTACATTAAGGTTTATGATGTTATTATTTTCACGGAAACGTGGAGTTCAAAGCAGAGTAAAATTGATTTAGAGGGTTATAAATGTTATCATTCGCATGCTCCAGTATCTGTAACTTTATTAGCATAAGAACGGATCAGTTCTAGTACAGAGCGAAACACTATTAATTGAGAGTTTATGAGATGGAACACTGAGTTTGTCGATCAGTTTAAAGACTTAGTCTGACTTTACTGAAACTGTGTGAAATAGCAACACCCTTTTTTGCAAAAACAAGTAGAATTTTTCAATCGCATGTTCGTTTTGTAGATCATGGCAGAAAAAAATGAATGGTTCAACACAGTCTTATGATAGAAAAAAAATATATTTACAGGCACTGTGTGTATAATAAGTCACATTGTGATGCTGACCGTTTGATATTGTATCAGTGTAAACATGTGTATAAGCGAGCATGTAAAAGAGCTAAAAGCTTATATGTGAAAAACAAGAGTAAAGAATTGGAAAAGTTAAAAAATAAGAAACCACAAGAATTTTGGAAATATTTTAATAATAAATCAAGAAATCGAGCTAGTCAAAGTATAAAACCTGAGGAATTTTTGGAATATTTTAAATCGATGCAAATTAATTTGAGTGCAAATTCAGGTAGTGAAGCACTATCATTAGATGATATACCGATGAGACAATTTATGAAGAATTGGATAGGGAAATATTAATTAGTGAAGTAATTGAGGCCATCAAAACATCAAAAACTGACAAGGCCCATGGGGCTGATTTTATTTTGAATGAATTTTTCAAATTTAATGTGGATACACTTGCACCAATAATTACCAAATGATTCAATGCAATTTTTGACACTAATTGTTTTCCGGAAATGTGGACAGAGGGAATTATATTGCCTTTGTATAAAAAAGGTGAATATGGCGACCCTAGCAATTATAGGGGCATCACGTTAACAAGTTATTTTTCAAAATTATTAACAAGTGTATTAAATGCTAGATTAATTGAATGGTCAAGTAATTGGGGAAAAATATCTGATGCTCAGTTTGGCTTCAGGCAAGGAGTCGGCACCACCGACGCAATTTTTGTACTACAAGGTATATTGTCATCTTACTTAGCAACTGGAAAGCGTATTTATTGCTCATTCGTCGATATGCAAAAAGCATTCGATTGTATAGACAGAAATGCATTATGGTATAAGCTGATGAAGTATGGAATTACTGGAAAAATGCTAAACATGTTGAAATCGATTTATTTAAATGTCAAGTCCTGTATATCGCATATGGGTGTTAAAACCGACGCTTTTGAATATAAGCAGGGTTTAAGACAAGGAGAGGTCTTATCTCCCATTTTGTTTTGTCTGTTTATGGAAGATTTAGAAATGTATATGATGTGTAATTCAGACGCAAATTTGTCATTGAATGATATAACTATGTATTTAATTCTATTTGCAGATGATATTGTTATATTTTCTGAAACTGTAGAGGGGTTGCAACAAAATTTAAATGCACTGTATAGTTATTGTAATAAGTGGGGATTAACTGTCAATATCGAGAAAACAGAAACAATGGTATTTAAAAGAGGGGGCACAGTTCAACAGTCCGAAAAATGGTATTACAATAATAATACTTCGCAAAATGTGGAATCTTTTACCTATTTAGGTTTAGATTTTACAAGCAACTGTAAATTTTCAAGAGTACAAGAAAAGCTTGCTGACAAAGGTTTAAAAGCCCTAAACATTTTGATGTCAAATATCCGTAGATCTTCGCTAAAACCACGTATATCATATCAATTATTTGATACTTTTGTGGGATCTATATTAAGGTTTGCAGCGGAAGTTGTTGGGGTTTCATACAGGGCAATTAATAGAACGTGTGCACACCAAATTTTGTAAACAAATATTAAATGTGAATAAATCTACTGCGAATATGGCGGTGTATGGGGAGTTAGGCAGAAGACCTCTCACAGAGTTTCGTTTGGTCAGTATTATGAAATATTGGTTAAGGATACTAGAGGGCAAAAATATTCTAATCAGAAATGTCTGCAGTATTCTTTTAGGTTTGACAAATAAGGGAATCCCAAATTGGAGTTCATTGTTGAAGACCATGCATGTTAACGGAATATGGCTTTGGCGAGGTGTGGCTTTTTCCGGAGAGTGTAAATTCGAAAGTGTTTTTGAAGATATTTCGTCAAAGAGTAAAAGATTGTTATTTGCAGAAGTGGATTACCGGTTTAGAATCATCAAAACTGTTTCTGTACAAACACCTTAAAGCCGCAATTTCCTTTGAAACCTATAGACGATGTTTATAATTGTAAGCATAGGGCTGCTGGACCAGGGCTGCTTTATCTAGATTACGTACTTCATCGCATGTATTAAGGGTGGAAACTGGCCGACATGGCAGTAATAGGTTAGACAGGATAGATAGAGTGTGTGAATATTGTGGTCAAAATGTTATTGAGGATGAGTATACCATTTCGTTTTAATGTGTCCACGTTACATTGAATTGCGAAGACAGTATATTCCCCGATATTACTGGTCAAAACCTAGTGTCTATAAATTAGTGAAACTACTATCTAGTTCTTCTGCAAAGATCATCAGAAAAGTAGCCTATTATATACACGATGCATTTTCTAATCGCCAACAAAACAGATAAACCATTCTCGCACTTTCATTCTGATCACTATTTATAACTATGTATAACTATATCTAGTTTTAATATTATTTTATGATGTTCGTTATGATCTATGAAGCTGCTGAATCGAAAGTCAGCACCAGCATGTAAATATTTGTTAGAATGTCCTATGCATTGTTACCTTACCCACTGAAGTTGTTACGAGAAGCATGTATTTGCTTAAGCAACTAAAAAGAGTTGTGTACATGTACACCTGGATTTTATTTTTTTATACACCCACCATGGCACTGTAGATAACTGTCAGTTTAGTGAAGTCCACTTCGACCTCAATTCTGGGGTATCAAGGAAATTAATTAGTCCACCAGTTCTCACTGTATCATTCTGACAATGTGTACACATACCTTATTTAGAAGAAGTATATTACTTGTCAAATTTATGACGTTTTGGACATTGACGATTTTCTGCATATATTTTATACCCATAAACGGATGAAAGAGGGTTAAAAGAAAATCCACCAACATATTCCGATACATAGAAAATTCTTGTAGTATAGGGGAAGTAAGACTTTCTGAAATATTCATTTATTATCATTTTCTCAATTATTTATTTGATCAACTCAAATATTGTACGCCTACGATAATACGCTTGCAATGCGTAACAGCTATACACAGGTCACGTTAGTGACGGAACGAATAACAGTTGGAGTTGAGTTAAATATTTGTTTCCCAATCCCAGACTTTATTTGGAAAGGTTTGCCAATGTCTGGGTATCGGTCCACAATATTTATCTTTTGAAGAAAAATATATTGAAAACCCCCAATTCAGCGACAACTTCGTACATACCAATAACACTCTGTTTTTACTATTTTAAATTTGAGCAGTTTTGTTAGACAATTTTCCCCCATCACGCGGTAACCCAAGCACACCGATGCACAGTGGCAGTCAATTGCCTGAAAAGTTCCCATTACAAATTTCTCTCTGTTTTTCGATCCCAAGTTGGTAATTCTCTATTACATTTCAAAGATAATTTCATAAAAATATATCACTAACCTGAACTATCTCGACATTTCTGTTGCAAATAAATTCTCCTCAACATAGCTCGCTTAACAGTTCCATCTTTGGTCGTCTCTTGAAAAGTTTTACGATTTAACAGTCAGAAACAACATGCATGTCCCATACACCGGCAAACTTCGTCCTTGTGCAATATACATACTAGGCCCAAGCGTGAGTAAGTCAATGGTCTATTGTTGGGGTAGACACATGAAAGACAAAAGAACAAAACTGTGAAAGAACTTGTCAGTATTGCCATGCTTTCGTATTGTTTTGCAATTCATTTACGAGCGTCACCCTGGTCACGTTGTGACTAAGAGGATACAATATGTACAGTTTAGAAAACAGAGGTGGCCTAATTTTATCAAACAATAACAAATATACATGGTCCAATTACGTAGATCTGGAATATATGTACAATTTGGTGCGATGCATCGCATTACAGTGCAATAATTTGTTTTTCAATATATACTTTTATGAAGTTGTATGACAATTATTTGAATAATATATAAAATATACATCACGAGTAACGGTTATAAATAATCGTGATAAATATCCATCAACGGTCCCAACCCATATGAAAAATATATAATAACCGGCATAAAAAGCTAGGGAACGCCGATAGGACACCGATTCTTCAAGATTTACATAAACATGCACAGCCTAATAACAAAATCACATATATACATATATAAGTAACTTATTTGTTGGGGAATTTGAAGTTACCAGAGTTAAATAATTCCCATTTTTGTGTCTGAATTAACGGGAAATTAGGATATAATATATATACACAAACTATTTAGCGGGGAATTCTTTCAGGACCGCAGTTAAAAACACTCAGTCTTTTAAGTAATTTGAAGTTGTCTGTGTTGAATAATTCTCGATATTTTTTGTCTGAGTTACCAGTTAAGTAATATTTAGGAATATAATATAATATATAGATATATCGAAATGTGAACAATGAAACATATAATTATATTCATCGTCGATTTGGTTCAAGTTACATAATTTACATAATCTTTCAGTTTTCTGTATGTTTTCCCATCTACCAACCTCGACAGGTAACCTGTGATTACACAGTCTAAATTTTGCAACTGGAGTATAAAGCCTTGGAGGTAATACTAGTAAATACTTTTCTGAACAAATGTCAGATTTAATAAAGTTTATCATAAAAACAATTACATGATAAACCAATTTATTCTATTGCCTGAACCGAGGGGAGGTGTTGCATCGTCGGGTTATGTCCTTTTAGTTACAATCCTCCAACATCCGGGTATTCCCTTTCGGATATGCTGACCATCAGAGCAGATGGCTTTCTGGAAGGAAATTATTATCAGAAAATTCCCCACCCGCCTCTCCCTTGAACTTCCCGGACCCTCTTGATAGGTTTTGTGCTTGATTTAGAGTACTGATTGAGTAATGTTAGATAGCTTTCATTCCACAGAATGGGCTCAAGAACTGTTATCTTGACGGCTTTCATCTAAGATGTTCACTAGACTGAAGTATGCTATCATTTTATGTTAAGTTCAAATGATCACAGTTCGGGCCCAATTCAAGGAGTACGTCAAGGTGCCTCGAGGGGCTGGGATATATATTTCTTTATTAAAGTATGAATTAGGGAGGTTACATCTAAACAGATATTGCTTGCTGTCTGGTTTGTTCGTTTTATATTTCAGAAGTACTGCTGATGGTTCTAAGATGACTGGTACTGCTATCTGATATCTGGATTTCTTACTGCCATCTGCTATGAGGATTCGGTCATGTGGATCGTTAATATGCTTAATATGGCTGTTCGCAACTACGCAATTTGTGAGGACAAACTGTAAGGTATAGCACTGAAGTTCTGAGTTGAAATCCGAAGAAAAATAAATTTCTGTGAGTGAGTCGGTCATGGTCCCAATCGGTGCAACAAAGACATTCTTTATATAAATTATCAGTCAGGGTTCAATTCTTGGCAACAAGGAACTTTTGTGACTGTAAATCGTTCAGGTTGTTATAATATGGAATAAAGCCGTGGCCGATATCCATCCAAATATTAAATAGTTGTGTGTTATTTGAATAAATGCTAAATAATTTGTACCTTTGGATGATGCATGTACTGTAGTTGACTCAGGCGAATTTGTCTCCATATATCATACATTATCACTACGGTTTGACAATGGTAGATCAATTTGACGTTGCATTTGAAGTTCTTAATTAACTGCTCTAAACCCGATTCACGCCCATTAAATACATTCACGTAAAATAGATTGCAAATATATATTTTTCCATATATCTTTTTCCAATATCTAGATGGATAAGTGGATGAACTTTCATGACCATGCGAAGAGAAAATTCAGCATGCCAATATATGGCCTACAAAAAAAAGTGGAGCGATTTTTTTGCGAAAAAGTGCGTTTTTCTTGGTGACGAACGCTTTTACGTGGAATTCGTGAAAATTAGGTGCAGTTCGAGCATATTATTCAGCTTAAACGTGTTTCATATACTACTAACGTGTTTAGTTT
>JAVTVY010040523.1:0-17693 GCA_036873755.1 Hanleya hanleyi | reverse complement strand
TTTGTAAATTGTCTTACCAGGTTCTGTAGTTTTCATAATGAAAGGGGCCCACTGTAACAGAAAATTAGCAGACTGCTCTATTTAACCGTCTACTATATTTAGTTCAAAAACTAAAATATGTCGACTACCAGGTAAAAGTTCGATATTCACCGCAGAAGCAAAAGCTATATTAGTTTGGAATGGTACGGAGTTCACTAAAATGCAAAAATATGCCATATTTTCATATTCAGTCATGCCTTCAGGCGATTAAAAGTGGAACTTCGACTCATCCCGCTATCTTGAATATTCTACAATTATATGACTGTAAATTGGATACAAATATTGATTTGTGTTTTGTTGGCTGCCTAGTCACGTTGGCATCAAAGGTAATGTTGAGGCTGATAGAATGGCTACGGCAGCCATAGATGATGAGGTTCATCATGTTGGAATCCCATATTATAGCGATTTCAGACCCTCTATCTGTACTTATGTGAGACGGCTGTTTCAATGTTTATGGGATGCTGTGATTAATAACAAACATCATGATTTAAGAAAAAGATGTAGGCTATACTCATCTGAACAGCCAGAAACTTTTCGATTAAACCATGATCAGGCGATGTAGAATCGGGCATACACGTTTAACTTACGAACATTTAATAAAAAAAGAGCCAGTTTCAAGATATATTCCATGCCACGAAAATCTCACAGTGAAATATAGTCTTATCGACTGCACTGATTTAATGATTATACGATACCCTTTTTATCGAGCGATTACTTTGGAAGATCTATTTAATCGGGTGAGGGAGGACTGCCTCTTGGGTTATATGAAAGAAATCGGTTAGTTACATAAGTTAGTTACATGTAATACAATGTTAGATTACTAAGTTATTGACTTGAGTACTTGGAATTTTGTTTGATCGTGGCTATATGGATGAAATATTGTAACACGCGACGTTAAATCTTAATTCTCTCTCTCTCTCCTCGGGCGCCACAAGCTGCTAATTCAGACATAATAAATTTTGATCTGATTTCCCTTATAAAAAATGTACCATGGATTATGTCCCAAAGTACCATGGTACATCATGGTACACCTAGTACAGGCATGGTACAATATGATACAGGTAAGGTAGACCATGGTAAATCTATTGTATTACCGTGGTACATTCATGGTAAATCCATGGTACAATGTCCCACAGTACCATGGTATTTTTTATAAGGGTTGGGACCAGTGAAAGAAACTCACTCTGCATCTTATGTGTGTGCTATTAAATTGTCAAACGAATAATGATTGCACGCGAAAAACGCTTCGGATTATTTATTTCAGATTATATATATAATTAAATAGGATACAGAAAAAAAATAAGCCACATGCAGCCGAAAGGTGCACCAACCTCTACGTGTAACATTTGATGATTTCCCTTTTATCCTCCCCCCCGCTGAAAAAGTCTTTACGGCCTTCATAATTTTTTTTTTTCCCTGGAAAGTTGAACTGCTGGTGCTGGACTTGCACATGCGGTCGAACCATATCGCATAAATGTACTTTCCCGTACGGCATCACATACTTCCCAGGCTGTACATGGCGTAGGCTGTTTGAATCTAATTTGTCTTCAACCCTGTGCTCAAAACATTGATGTTTGGGGCAGTTTCGCCAAACGTACTGTCGCAGGAAGCGTGCCTACGAAAATTATTGAGCCCGTGATTAATTTTGCTGTCCATAGAATCAGTTGCCAAAGCTTGCAAAACAATTACATCCCTACTTGACTGACCTACCTCGCCAACACCAACGCGAAGTGTTCTGCCGTTTAACCCGTTTCGTGTATTTGGAAACATTACTCTCGTCATATTCTGTCTCGGCTGACCGTCACTGTAACGCCATTCTCTGAGAAGCTGAAACCTCATAATATCGCCTTGGCGTCTGAGGGTATACATGTCCAGGGGGAAGTCGTCATACGAATGCTTGGTGCAGCTAACCTGCAATAGGGAAAGATTATGGAAAATGAAGTGATCACAGTTCTCCATTCCATTATGAATGCTATGATTCATATTATTAATTCATCGTGTTTTGTCACACGTCCGAACCTCAGCAGAACATCTGGCTCGATTGTACATAGCAAGGAAGGGAAAGGAGTGGCTAATACTCTTAGACAGAAAGCTCTGCAGCCCAACACACACTACAGCCTTCAAATGAGCCAGTTATTTACGTAACAATCAACACCAACTCGACATTTTTACTATTTTAATAGTAATATATTACATCCTAATGCATTTGTATCCAACACCAAAAATGCATTTAAAACATGTACACCTATACAGTCTCGGGCAGTTACCCCATTAGGGAAAACATATAACCAAAACCAAGTTTTTCTTTAATTTTGAAGCATCTACGCCTCGTTATAATCTTAAGCGGTACAGGCGTGATATTTCTTGGAACTACTGTTTGCTCGAATTCTTTGACTCGTTAGTGAGAGGTAGGTGGTTCAACCTCGATCAGGAATTTGGCAGTTCTAACAAACATTTGCTTTTCTGTTCTATATGTATGAATAAACATTTTTCACTCCGGTAAATATCGAACATATGATTTTTTTTCTGCGGTGTGTATGTTTTTCCCCGTCACAGGGACAGAGGATTGCGAAGAACGCATTTAATGCTATCGGTGTGAACGTGCTGCTGAGCCTACATTTTTACGAAATGTCAACTGTTTGTTGTGGTGGAAAAAATGCTTTGATGTAAGACCTCTGGTTGAAAATTCCGTATACCCTTGATCCGTAGTTGCCATATCTCGGGAATATTCAGTTCAGTACAGCACGAAGGATATTGACTTATATCCCCATGTCGACATGATACGGTGACGTCAGCGAATTTTCTCAAACAGAGTCTGATTTTCGAATAGTTAATTGAACATAGCATTTTCCTTACAATGAAATAACACAATTAGACCAAAATTGTTGAATAACACAATTAGACCAAAATTGTTGATGATTTTAGTGTATAAAGTTTGTGGATCCGCGTGAGTGATGGCGGCCCTCATTTGGTTTATATTTAGGAAAATCGTGAAGGACGTGCTCTGCGTAAATGGTTTCTCTTCGTAGATTTCAACTCGGCACATTGGGTGTGGACAAAAGACTGGCCACGATATTCGGAAAATCATTTATCGGTTATACATGTACATGTATAATTTCTTTGATAGGCAGTTAGAAGTCGGCGTGTGTTATGTACATGCATAGCATTTTAAATCTGTGTATGATGCTGAACGTTATGTTTATAATATATGCCAGACAAAGCATAGAAGTGCCTTGTGCACGTTTCGCATTGGGATTGCCCCTATACTGATAGAAACCATGAGTTCGAAAAAAAAAAACATATCGAACAACGTACAATTTATATGGCCCTTTGCAGTAATGATGTAGAGGACGAATTTCATGTCTCGTTATTATATCCGGTTTACGAAGATTGACGGTACCAGGGGTCAGCTGGATTCGTGTTGACCTTTACTCTCTGTCAGACAGACAATTGCTAAATTTTATTCCGTCATGTGATGGTATCGATTCTGATTTTAAAGCGCAGAAAAAAGGTTTTGGATATTTTGATATGATTCGCTTCTGTCTCTCGTAGCTCTTGAGCGAGCGGCAATTGTATTTGATATGCTTTTTTCCCTACTTATTTTAATGTATACGGATGGTGAGACATAAATAAAATATTATCTATCTCTCTGTATTTCGTGTGTGGCACGTACTTCGTGTAAAATAACGGTATTAATGTTGCTGCCAAATGAGAAAAGTACCCTGTCAAGATGATTAGTACTTGCACCACAATTCTCTAGGTTCCATGAAACACATACATCGTGAGTATTAAAGCATTGCCGTTCGGCAGAATCTTCCGGGTTTTTTTAAAGTTGGCTAAAAAATCTAAATTAAAAAATCTAAATTTTAAAATTAAACAACTTTATTTTAAAATCTAAAAATATAAAATAAAACTTAAAATAAAATTTATACATTTATATGTTTTAGATTTTCTAGATATTTGTACTATAGCAATATAGAATTACATACAGTGAGTTGCGTAGATTGTTTCCATCCTCTTCCCGGCATCATAATAGCAATATTTTCCAGCCCAAGGTTGTAAATCTGGTGGTGAATATCCATATTCTCCGTTATATAATGAACCATCTTGAGAACTGCAGTAACTTCGTCGATCCACATGCAAATGCAAGCTTCCAACTTTTTCAAAGCTAATGTGTTGAGTTCACCCCGTTAGCTTTTCATTAGCTTTGAAAAAGTTGGAAGTATCTCCAACGAAACGTCAGCTCCACAGCAATAAAGAATTTGTTATCCATAGAATAGCATTGTGTTATATACGCCAACTGCTAATGCCTATCAAAGAAATTCAAACTTATATAGACTGACTAGTTTGCGTACATAAGTTTGATGCTCCAGATCGATGTCAAATGCCATATTGAATTATTTAATACAGGATCATCTTATCTTTGTTCTCTTAGATTCCTTGAAACAGTTTTATGCAAATTGACACGCTGAATCAATATGTCATACTTTTCGATAAGCACCACAGAACATTTTGATCATTTAATAACCCCTATACAAAAAGTATATTACATATACATCAGTTATATTTATTCTCTGATGATGCCTTTTCGATACGGCTAATTACATATTACATCGATACGGCTAATTACATGCCGATCCCATTGGCATATCTCATCTGCTCGTTCCACATGATAACCGCGTTTTTCCTCTGCTATGGCTGAGAGAATAGGACACGTGGTTCGTATAAATGGGACAGATTAATCAACAGGACTGATGTTTAGGGCGAGCCGGAGATTACTGACACCCAAAGTTCTCTCACTTGTTGCCGCTGTACGTTCAACTCTCAATGATACGCCATTAACTTCTTTGCATGTGGCCTACATGTACGTGTTTCCTACTCGATCAAGCCGGATTTGAAGGTTAGTGTTAATTGTATAAATCTGTACATGTCTCGGGGTTATTTATATATACGGTAGTCTAAAAGTGATCAGAAATAAGGGGGATAGATATTCAGTCATTTCGGCTTTTATGTCTTACATACCGAAGCCAAGTTATCTATTTAACCACCGAATTATCAATTTATTTATTCTTGAATCCTAATGTGTTTTCACGTTATTTTATACAGTAAGATTTATCTCCAGTCATGATTTGATTGCGAGGTTCATCTTAACACCACAATGATCTTGCATAACGCGATATCCATACTGTTCGGTGTTGGCGGTATTAGACACAAACTGCGAAGAAAATGCCTTCCTTCGATAACGAAAGTTAACGGAACCTATTATTAAAGAAAAACAACACCAACAATGCATTTTACATACCTATAGTGAAATAAACGACATATAAGATGAACATGCTCTACAAGCTGGCGATGCCAGTTCACCACAGAATTGCCTCTCTGGACCATCCGGGATCGGGATACTAATGATGTCGTCTTGTACGTCATGGCCTCTTTACTTCATGTACGCAGTATTGAATTGAAAGCAAATTAATGACTGATTTCTCTCGAATGGTTAACTGCATTGTAGCCACCAGCTACCGCCTAATTAGCGAAGGTCCACTCAGCTGTTCAATAAACGATTTTTTTCGCAAACCTTTTATATGAAGAAAGCGTCATTCATAAGGTACTGATCGAATTTCTTTGGTACGATGTGACCTGTTTGGCTCTTGTATGAAACCATCCTGTGATTTTATTATTTTTATTTCATACGCATTTGGAATTGGTGTGAACTTTTCTACGAAATAGGTATTTTGATTATTCACGCGGAAAGTCTTTTATGTACCCGGCACGGCTGAAATTAAATGTCGAATCTGACGATTGCTATGCAGCCTACCACAGGAATTATCCACATATAAAGCTGAGAATCGATTCACTCCATCCATCTCTATCGTCTTTCGGCTATCGCCAAATTCCACATATGGTTCAAATATATGGATGCACACTTCATAGCGCTGCTATTTAAAACTTTGCAGACGAGTTCACCAATTAAATTTACATATATGCCCAGATCCATGTAAACCCCATGTAAACGTTTAAACTATGTGTGGACAGAACGATTACTATCGAATTCATGTCAATACACAATAAAACTCTGTTCTTTGGTAACTGTTGCCCCGATATGTGTTATCTCTTACAACTCGTGCGTGAAGATATCATTGTATGGTAACGCATACACCTGAGGTTTCAGCGATACATCAATGTCAACAGCTCCACATGTTTCTTAAGTTCTTCTTCATCGAATGCTATCATTATTGGACTGTTTTTTTGCTAAATTATTTGAATTTCGGATTAATAATATAACAATATTTTCATAGGGTTTTATATGGCACTATATTTTTTTAATTTCCCGACATTAATAATTAGCAGCCCAACATAGTCATTAGCTGCCCTTCGGGCCCGAGGGCCGCTAGTGATTAGTGATTATTGATGAAGGACCGATAGTTAAATTATAAAGTCCAGACAGTACCATGTTTATTACTATTATTAACAGTTTCGAATAGGTTCTTCGTTAAGTTCTTTCGATTGTGAATGTGAATTCGAGCTCTCTGACTCGTCCGATAGTCAGGGTGTGTTTGCGCACTTCTTCTTATCGTCTGCCCTCTACTTCTTGTCGTCTGCCAAGCAAATCACGTAATCGTAGTGAAATCTCATCACAGAGCTAACGTCACATATTGGTGTCAAAGGCCAGCTGTCGGATCGATATCCGACATTATCCGTCCGATGCCCGCCAGCTCTTTTTACCACACTGGTATGAGGATTTATGAGTTATGCCCCCCCCCCATCGTACCAAACTTCCTATCCTATCTCCCGAACAACACCAAATTCAGGGATGAAATTCCGTGACTTTGCACATGTACCTTATCATATTGAGGTCAGGATTTAGGGACCCTACATGTATACCCCCGCTGAGGAACATGGGTAAATTGAAAAGGGCGCGCATGTGGGGTACCAGAGAAGTGATATTTTCGTTCATCAGAAGCGATGAACAAACCTGTTATCATCGCAAAATCCTTGTCGTTGATGACTATGCATTTATCCAAACGACTGCCTGTAAGTTAATTGAGCTACCCCGTCTTACACACACTCCTACATCTATTTCATCCTCTCAGCCACCGGGCACCATTTCACTAGCAATTACCACAGGCGCAGGCACTCACACATAGATCCTTTCACATACTACTCCGTGGCAGCGGCGGAAGCATTTCTCTCTTTGTAGCATAGACAAAGTATCTCAGCCACTCCTCTAACGGAACTGTTCCAGTGGTTAATTGTATATCTTCTGCCACGTATAGATTCGTTTTTACCAAAAACACGAAATATGATACTCATGTCCAAATGTTTATTACAAAAGAAACATTTATATTTGTCATATGTGCGGCTACTCAGTAGCTTGTGATGAGCTGTAGTGTAATCGCCGGCGTGCCGTCGTCAAGACAATGAGCTAGCTCGTAACTGATAGTTGTTTGTGTTGTCACACGAGGACTGTGCAGTTGGAGGCTGAGCACACCGTTCTCGTCTGACAGCTCAGTGAACATTGCTAGAGCCCATTAATCAGAGTAACAAGAGCAGAATGAAGTCTTCGATTATAGAAAAATTATGAACACAGCTGAAGAAGCATTTGAGACTACTCAGTTCAGTGTTACGAGCTGTAGCGCAATCGCCGCTGCAGGAAAGGACAGGACAAAAGTTACAGCTACAGGACAGTCGTCAGGACAAAAGTTAAGAGCCAGCTCGTTAAGTAACAGTCTATTGTTACTCGAGGACTGTGCAGCTGGTGGTTTAGCACACCGACTGGGAGTTGAGAAATGTCCTGGTCTGACAGCGTAGTGGGCAGTGCTAGAGCCCATTAGTCTGAGTAACATGACTGTTCGAACATAAAGAAACATTGAATAGCAGGCTTATGGATGGCGAAGGGAATTTTCTTTGCAGAAATGCGAAAAGATATCCGAGCGTCTGATACTCTAACTTGGAACTGAACCAAACCCGGGGAGCAGAATAAATAGATCTCATGTACCAGTCAAGACAAAGATACAATTGAAGACATAGGTTGTAAATTGTCCATCATGCCATATCGACCATAGAGACTTGATTGCAGAGGGATCGACATCGTCACATTTTGTTAATTGTAGGCGAGATATGTATGCGCCATATGCAGATCCTCTGGAATATTTAAATCCAGAAATTAACAAAATAAACCATGTCAAAATCGTGATCGTTTAAGGTGGTGTCGCGAGGTCATCCTAAGGGTAAGGTCTCTTTATTTTTTCCGCATTGTGATACAAAAAAAATACCAGTAACTCATGCACAGAAATCAGGCCATCTCCCGTAAGTATCATACAAATCAGCTATCATCTACATCCCTTTCTCAAAATACATTTCCTGTAGTATCATTTTGAATCTATACGTACACTGTAAACAAAAGTACCGTAAAATTTACTGTAAAAATCCCGGCAACCGAGTTACCAGGACTTCCCGTAATTTTTCCGTAATTTTTCATCTTTGCGGGTTTCCGTAAAATTTAATGGGATCTTACGTAGAGTAAAATACGGGGTCACTTTCCGTAAAAAATAACGGAAACCCGTAAACGAATGGTCCGTAAAATGTACTGGAAGCCCTGGCAACTCGGTTGCCAAGACTTCCCTTAAAAAATACGGAACCCCGTTAATTCTAAATACGGTACCTTCCTTGCAAATTCAACGGAAATGGAAACAGAAATAATAAAATATTGCTATTAACGAGAAAATTATGTAATATCCTGCATATTAACTCAGTTGCCGGGACTTTATACTCTTAAAATGCTAATGTTAGATTTAACATCTAAAGCGTTGGAGGAGGAAATGAATTTAGAAAGTTTTGTATCATAAAATATGTGTTAAATGCAACATTTTAAGCTGTTGTATCCAACACTTCTAAGTGCTTTCCCTCCTCCAACAATCTAGATGATAAATCTAACAATAGCGTTTTCAAGAAATACAATTCATTACATTAGAATAAATCAAATGAACAAAATCTGGCAATACATTGATAAGGAGGCTTTAATTTCACAAAGGTGACGGGGCTACTAACACCATAAACATTGGGTATTTATTGACAAACACCATTCTCCAGTGCTATTTCAGTTTCACTTCACATGCTCTGAAATATTTCAATTCAAACAAGTCCACAATAATTAACTTGTAATGACTTTAAATTGATCAACTGTCAACAACAACAGTAAACAACATTTGTGTGATGGATATTCGATACTCCCAATATTATAATATCACTGTCACCGTAAATGACATTAACAAAATCGGAGATTATTACATCCGAAAGGGGCATAACTCCACAAGCCGAGGCGAGTAATCCGTGGTTGGCTTGTAGAAACAATATTAATAAGTTTCCAAAATATAGTAGTTATACCGAACACAGTTCTGCAGATATAGTTTGTTACATTCAGGCATATAGGACAGAAATAGAAATTAATATATCTATAAAGGGGCATAACTCTGTACAATATGGGCCGAGGGGAGCCGCTTTCGATAGGCGTCTGACTCAGCACTAGATAAATAAATGTTGAAAATTTGGTGGTTGTGTCTCAAGCGGTTTTGCCTAAAATGCGGTAACGGACGGACACACATCATGGCAACACACAATACCCCAAGCCCGAAATGGCCCAGGGGTTAAAAACCAGTAATTGGCCATCCATAAAGTATGTACGCCCAAAACCTGAGAATTATCCAAGAGTAAATACTTATGGACGCCTCCTGACCTACTACTAAGACTGGTATGTGTATTTACAGCAAGAGAAACGCCAGTGCCTGGTGCGAATTCAATTTCACATTAAATGCACAAGAAAATTGCCAATTCAAACTATTCGACAGTAAAAAAATTCATAATAACTTTAAATTGATCAACTCTCAATTAAGAATGATGCACCAGAAGACAACAACTGTGTGATGGGCATTTGATACCTCCAGTACTCCAGTTTATCATCATAAATGACTTTCTCAGTAGTGAACAACAGTCTACCATACAAGAACAGGGAATTTACTATTACATGTACATTACGTTCCTTCTCTCTACACCATACAGTTACCTGCCTGGTCATAAGAATCTAGCCCAAAAAGTTGTTTTCCGCCCCCTTTTTAACACGCAAATACAACTGGCTGCCAGCGTATTATCAGCTGATGCAGTTGCACAAAAGCAGCCACAGCGGGACATCACATGACTGAGCAAGAGGCCGACCAAATGAGCGCAGTGGATAGTAGTGAAGGAATGTAGCGAAATATACACTGCATGGGGTGGTAAAAACATCCACACCAAACTAGCTTAAAGCTATTGCGAAATTGATGGATACATGGATAGGCGAGACAGTAAGGACAAGGTCGTTATGTGAACTTGGGATGCCACAGTTGTCAATTTAGTATACATGTGAGCAGGCCAGTACCACCTATATAAGGTGTACAAGAAACGGAGTCACTAGACAGTCAGACTAGAAGAGCATCTTTGTTACAGTAATACACCCAATAATTCGATCCCAGGAAGTGCACATTAAAACTACTATATTAACAGAGGGTCACAAGCATTAGTTATTGGTGTCGAATTGGTGAGCAACCACACATATCCTGACAAAATGGGTCAGTTACAGCTGGATATATTGATAATAGTTTCACATATGAGCCATAAAAAAAATGCACTTCCTGTGATCAAATTATTAGGGGTATTACAGTATTGTAGCTTTACACAGTTTCCCACTTGATCACTTCGACTCAAAATCTCTCAGCTTCTGTGTGATGTAGAGTAGTTTCGGACTGATCAGATTTCGTAATCTACATTTCTTGCTCCTCTCTGGGTCGATTCCATTGAAATATCTGCAAAAATAATGATATCATGATATGGTAAATCATTTATGAGCCGTCTGTGCAGCCAATATTCAGCTCAGACACTGTAAAGCAGAAATTTAGCTACATGTATTCTCACTAGATAGACTATTGCCGTATACCATCCTCTGACTCCATTGCCCCCAAAAATGTGGCATGCAGTCATTTTGCGCAGGTCTCTCGGCCAATCAATATACACTAAGCAGCGTAACTGTTCAGTCATGCATCATCATGAGTGCATGCCGCACCGTCGCCTGGGGTAGAGAGTATGCATAGACCACCGAATAAGCGTATGCAGGCATACTACGTTTTTGGGGGCAATGAGGTCATAGGATGGTATACGGCAATAGCCTATCCAGATTCTGATTTGATGAAAATGAATTTTAGTCAGCAAGTGTCTAAGATGTTCATGAGACTTCCATTTTCAAGCTGAAATTTAACATGGTGAAGGACAAATTGAGACACCCCAGCTGTTTTATTGAAAGGGCAATTGAGACACTGCTGAAAAATAGATCATAATAATATCAAGGCTTGCCAAATATTTTTTTTTTAATTTGGTTGGCCGAAAGCCATGGAATGGACCAGTAACAATGTGCTTGTGGAGTTGCTAGCAACTTCTGACTTTTACTTGCCGAACTGGAAATATATGTTGTCCCAAGCAATCGGGCAGGATATTTCACGAGCCCTGAACATCGTAAATTAATTTTGCGCATCGTAATAAATGTTACAAATATTATACATGGGTACATACATGCTACCCACCCTGCATTGCACTTTAAAGGGAGATAAGCCTAGCAAGGAAGAAGAGAAATTTATCACTATAGTCATGAAAGTATGTAACATAAGTGAGCAACAGGGAGATAGAAAAACTGATTACAGGTGCAGCAGATGTTGGAGAGTAGCGGGGTTGGGGGTCAGGTACTCTGAAGCAGAGGTCGAGACACAGTCTCTAAAACTCTACCAGCATTAGTACCTGATCCAAGGCAGATTTCGGAGCCCGGCGAATGACGCAAGCGTTGGCCAATCAATTCAAAGAAAACATCGGCAGTTCGAGAGGGTCGGGAAGGTCAAACACGCCCACATAACACACTTTCCTCATATGTATCAATCTGCTATTTCATATTCATGAGTTGACCCGTTTTTATAGCCAATGAAAATCTATATCCAATTTCACCTGTAATTTCTAGTAACTTTTATTTTATTGAATAATACTGTCACGTGACTGGTAATAATATTGTCTGGTGCAGATCAAAGTTGTATCAAAAGTTCTTGGATTCTGTGGCTGTCTGCCATGCGCTATAATGAGCTTAGAGTAGGGGTCAGGCCGTACCCATGAGTCGCAAAATATTTTAAAATTTGGTCATCCGAGGGGCATGAGTATTAACTTGTTTGTGAACATGCTACAAGCTCAGATGCTGATATTTACTTGCCTGCTCTAATTTGAAAGCTGAAAGTTACACTATGCCATACCAAACAAAATTTCTTACAAACAGGACCAGGGTTATATCAGTGCAGAGACGGCCCTGTTTAGTATCAGGCCTAAACAATATTTTTTTCCTGTAAGACCATCCACAATATCTGTTTCCTGTAACACTACCTACCCATGAATTTCCTGGGTAAAAATAAGTTTTGGGTGGGTATTTTTTTTTATTTGGTTATTTTGAATAGAATTAAATGAAATTGCATTACAAAAAGATCCAGAAATAAAATAAAAAAAACAACATTTTCCTACCTACCTACCTACACAATTTTTCAGAAGGTTGTTGCTGGAAACACACATATAATTGCGGATGACCTAACCTTCCTGGCCTGCTTGACATTTCCAATATCTTCCATGTAAAAATTGACAAAAACTAAAATTATTTTGCCTACCTACCTACCTATCTGGATTTTTAAAATGCCATTGCATGAAACCAGGCCTCCCAAGGAATAACATGATGTCGAGTGACTGGACACTCACCTAAATTAAGGTCAGGTGAATTAGTGGCAAGTGTTCTGTTATAGTTCTCCATATGAGCACCATGAGGCGTGAGCGAGTGATCATGATCACTCGCCTCCTGATCCTGTGATCATGATCACTCGCCTCCTGAACCTGTGATCATGATCACTCGCCTCCTGATCCTGTGATCATGATCACTCGCCTCCTGATCCTGTGATCATGATCACTCGCCTCCTGATCCTGTGAACATGATCACTCGCCTCCTGATCCTGTGATCATGATCACTCGCCTCCTGATCCTGTGATCATGATCACTCGCCTCCTGATCCTGTGATCATGATCACTCGCCTCCTGATCCTGTGATCATGATCACTCGCCTCCCCTCGGGAGCCCTGTGAAACATAGCAGTAATTTTCCCAGGCCTATAAGGTTGGCTTACATTGCATAAACATGTAGCAATTACTCACCACTGCATGAATTCAAGAGTTGAACTGTTGTTATGGTATTGCAAGTTGAATACGTAGACAGATGCAAATATCATTGCGGCACCTTCTTTTATGGTTAGGAAGTCACTGTCCACCTGGACTTCTATGACGAGGTACATTCTGCTATGGAACAAATCTAGTCCTAAAATGAAGAATACATGTGCTGTTACTGCATCTATTAAAACAAGCCCATTAGCTTGAGTTCATTTCCTATCAGTAACATTATTTCATTATATATGTTCAGAGCATGAAAAATATTTTAATATTCGGTTGCCTGAAGAGCATGAACTAGTAATAACGTGCTTATGTAGACCTGATGATGATACTAACAGCTTCTGATTTTTACTTGCCCGACTGAAAAAGCAGGCCTAGCAGAAATAGTGAGACCTCTAACCTTTTGGCGAGAAAGAGGTTAGAAGAAAATAAATTGAGGACAAGCTTGGACTGTTCACAGTTTGCATATAAAACAGTGAGTGTGACCATGGTAACAGTGTACATGTATGTGTACATGAAGGTGGCCTAGGCTTGTGATTGGACTATTTTGTGCAGTCCATCGAGTCCTGAGTCTGTGAATTGGCTATCGAGATACGTAATGCTGTAACGGACGTATAAATGACAATACCTGATGGCCAAAACTGGAGGAGTAAAAAAGCTACACTAAACTGTTGACATTCAGGAATTTGCCAGGATGCAAGATTAACTTGCTGTGTTACACAATAACGTACAAACATATTTTAACTGGAGTTTCAAAACCGAAAGAACATAGTCAGAAAGTCACCGTCACCAGACAATGCATCTATACAGTGGATGGCCGTAACTAGGACTTACAATGGGAACACACACACTCCTGATTTATCTAGGTACTTCTCCCCGAAAATGAAGTATGATATATGGCATGATGCTGCATTCATTAAATTACCCATGTGGAAGATGTTTAACTTTGATGGAACTAATGCTAACAGAAAAAAACTGTTGCCACAAATTCCAGTGAAAAATATGATGGTATCTACAATAATAAAGCGACTGATCTTCACTGTAATCCATCTCACCTGTGCCTCTCAGGTGAGGGGTCGGATAGCACTCCGTCGCCTCAATTGCATCGCAATTTAATAGCTGTGCTCTAGAAAACAAAAATAAATGAAGCAAATTACCAACAATGGCCAAAAACACCACAGAACAAATATTAATTCTCCCTACAGCTGCAAATACATTTCATCTGTTCATTGTCGCATTTTTGTCACTGTTGGTCATTTGGCCTATTATCACCCTACTGAATCGACAAGTATGATTGTAGGTAAACACCGCCGATCACGTGTCAAATCACAGTCAAATCACGTGTCAAATCACAGGTTTTTCGGTGCTTTTGGTATCAAGCGTGGGCGTGTGTCTGACCAGACGACAGTGACCACAGCCGAAAATGAACGATTTTCAGCATGTCGATGACTGGTATGGTTACTGGTGTCCAGTCATTTTTTGATGGAGAGATATCGTACTATATTGTTACCAAATGTAGGGTTATTACTAATCCAAGTTAACAAAAAATCTAAACATTTTTGCAACAAGAGATGTTTTTAGGTGTTGGTGGACAGTCCATGGTAGGTATTAGCATCGAATTATAGTGTGAGGAAATGAGCACAAAATGAACACGTCGGAACTTACTACCGGCCTCATGTATCACTGACTCATTCATCTCTCGATTCCTTTCACTTGTGTGTGTTTAAGAGAAATATGAACCGTTAATAGTTTATTCTCTGTCTGTCTGATATTACGACAGTCCATGGTATCATCATCGGACCGATCGATAGTCCATGGTAGGTCAAAATACGGTCATTCCGAACTGACGTGAACCGTGTAACCTTGGCCATTGATTCGCCAAATGGACTGTTGCCAAGACAAATGGTAGCTACCATGGACTGTCGACATATCTGATATACAATCATATGTTGCCTCATTATAACATTGCAGCTGTCATCCCCGCTTCAATGCGAAGTGATCCAATCTTCAGTTCATGGTCGCATGACACATGGACTGGTGCATTCACCTACAATCATACTTGTCGATTCAGCAGGGTGATTATATGCAAACGCATTAGATAGAGCGTGTGTCCAAATGAGATCTGTACCCTTACTGCCTTAGCGATTGAAAAGTTTGTTACCGAATTGACTAACTTCCGGTTTCGTGGTGGGTTCCATCTTGAATTCTGTGATTTGATGCATGACGGGCGGTACGATTTTCTCTGTAAATCTGGAAATCATACGCACACGTGATTTCTTTATGAATCAATCAGTCCAGTAAACAAAAATAAACAATAACTCAAAATAAAACCTCCAAGTATTCATTGTGAAATTCCTATCAGCGATAAAGTTTAGACTCGTACCTTCCCCTTGCTCGCACGGGAATCAGATCTCCGTGCGAGTCCATGTCAAGGTACGAGTCTACGATAACGTTCATACCTCGCCTGCATTTGTACGGTCAATGTACGAGTCAAGAAAGTCGTATCGCCTGCAATTAATTAGAGAGTAATTGAAAAAGGACGTTACACAAATTTATCTCCCATTGATCACGTTTGCCCATTTTGCCCAGCCATAATCGAGGACGAAAAGCATTTTGTGTCACATTGCCCAAGTTATGCTGCCCTTAGAAATAATTTATTTATCACTGTAATATCCCAGGAAAAAAAAGTAATATCCCAGGACAGAAATTTTGACAGCTGTTCAACAGATGACACTTTCTTATATATTCTTCGTGATAATAATCCATCCATTTACAAAATTATTTGTAAATATGCTGCAGGCTGTAATAATCTCCGACAAGATCTACTAAAGTACTGGGCCTAGCCCGAATAACGCCACTCATTGAGTGTTATACTGTATTGTAGTATATGAGATGATATGTCCTGTAAGTTCGGAATTAATTGACCTGTTGTTATATAGTTATGTGAATTTTGTATTCTGTCAGTCATTGACGCTTGTACAATAAAGAATTATCTTATCTTATCTGCTACAAAGAATATACATAACACCAACGTCATACGCTTCGGACTGTCAACACACCAGCGGTCATCAAGTGCAACTTTTCCAATATTTCGGCTCAACAAAGGGTTGATTTCAGCAGAGGTTTGTTTTAACTCAGACACTCTGGCTGTGATAGGTAAATATAGGGTAATGGGGCGTGGCATTCCTATCAGATTCAGCAACAACAACAACAAAAATAGACTCCTTAGCCGATGTTTTCGGTGTTTGTTTAAATTTGCTGCACACATAAGTGTTGACATTATTTTACTACTGTCGTTACTTTCATAACCTAGGAATCGTTAACTATTAGTAGTTCAACTGCCTTATGCTGCAATAATAAATATTCAATTTCACCCAAACTGAATATGCATTGCAACTCCAACCGAAAGTGAAACTTACAACTAGGGGAATTAACTCTAAACATTGGATTTACTCCCTTTACATAAAATTTTTAATTTTATCTTTTTCAATTACTTTTTGTAATTCGGGTATTTTCTTCCTCATTCTCAATTGTCATTGATATTTTTTACAATGGATCACAACTATGTAAAGACACAACCAACCAATGTTTGGGATCATTCTTATTCCAGAAAAAGCGTAAAACAATCTGAACTGAAATTAATGTATGCATTTCAGTGCAATACTATTGATGTCCCTGGTGATGGAAATTGTTTCTTCCATTGTCTTAGTTTAGCCATACATGGGAATATATCAAGGCACCGACATTACAGATACCTCATATGTAAATACATGACAAATGGGAAGAGCTGAAAAACAAGATAATATTACCCCACGATTCCAGTTCTGCAACACCAGTTTCTTACTGGAATGGTATGGTAGTTGGTAATGGATGGACCACAGCATGTGAGATAGAGGCAGCAGTACATATTCTCCAGTATAATTTGTGTGTATGGCTAATGCAGGAGTCAAGTGACCCCCCCCCCCCCCAACCTCGGGGTTTAGCGGGGACTTCCTCAACCAAATACAATTGATGTCCCATCCCTTGGTAGAAGAAGTCTTAACTGAATCCCAAGATAAACAGGACTGAAAATGTGTGAAAGCCCCACTCCCTGGGGCGTAAACATGTTGTGAATCCCCAGGTAATCCCCCACTAAACCGGACCCTTGCCCGAGGTTGTGGGGTAAAGAATTTCATTTGACTCCAGCATAAAGGGTAACAAAGACAACTCAGAAACAAAAAAAACTGCCATGCTATACTTGGCAAATCATTTTGACAATGCACAGGCAGAAACAATATGTGTTTTGCTTGACAATGGTCATTTTATTGGGAATTTCATTTGAATTTTCTAACTTGGTATGTAATAGGTGAAGCCAGAAGAGAAGGTAGATTTTCTATCTGCGTTCGCTTCTAGG
>JAVTVY010040522.1:0-18706 GCA_036873755.1 Hanleya hanleyi | reverse complement strand
TCAGTCACAGTGTGCGTCATTCACCGATCGTCATTGGGTCAACCATGTCACCGAGGGACCTGACCATAAATACGAGAGACAGTCAGAGTGTGTGTCATTCATCGTTCGTCATTGGATCAACCATGTCACCAGTCCTACGAGCCATCCTTCCCCTTACACCCCAGGTGGGGTTACACGTCTATGAAGATAAAGTCACCGTCGTTGAAGACCGTGGAGATGTTTGCTGGTCGCGCGCTGAGACCGTATCGAATACGGTTACGCTACACCGTGACGGCTGGACCAAATTTGAACGGGTGTTGAGCGGTGAGCTCGACGGAAACCTCATCCACATAGACAATGCCATATACGTACACCGTGGACCCTTCTTCCCACGCCTGGGCCGTTACCAAGACCCTACGCGAGGCTTCACCCTAGACCCCGATCTGTGGACAGCCTTCGAGAAAGTGGTGCCTATCGTGGACCAGCTGTTTACACCGGACGAGCGGTCAGCTGTTCAATTGGGCTGGGCTCGTGCCCTGAGTGAAGCGGCGGCAGAACCCAACGAACAAATTATCAAACCTAGCGATGAAGCGGAGGTAGACGACGATGCCATTGATTATCCGGCTAGACTGTCAGCCTAGTGACATGACCACCCGATCCTTTGATCTCACGTCATAATCCTCCCTATAAATACGAGACAGTCAAATCTTGCACCATTCACGTACTGATCATGACGGAGCCAGTACGGGCGTTTCTCAGCTTGACCCCCGAGGTTTTCCTGCACGTCCATGCGGATAAGGTCGATATCATGGAGGAGGTGAGAGACATCTGTGATGCAGACCCTACCCAACCGTGCCCGGCTCATATTCGTCTGTCTCGGGAGGGCTGGACCAAATTCAAACGGGTATTGTCTGGTGAACTGGACGGCGATCTCATCCACTTGTGTCACGATGTGTACATCCGACGCGGCCCATTCTTTGCTCAATTGGCTCGGTTAGATGGGGGTACAGTGCATTTTACCCTTCACCCTGTTCTAAGGTCTGCATTGGAAGATGCCGTGGCAGATGTGGATCAAGCGCTTACGGAGGAAAAGCGGTCATCAGACGAGGTGGACTGGTTATTTACCATGGACAATGTGCTGGCTGAAGTCAACGAAGAAAATCAGAAAGAAACTCCGGCCCAAGATATGCCGTTATAAATAAACGATAGAGCCAGGGTCCATCATCATTTGTCACCATGAAGAGCTGTGAAAAGGTGTTGGATAACTTATACTACAGTCCCGATAGTCCGGTGGCTTATAGTGCATTGTCGGCTCTCTATCGAGCGGCCAAACCCCAGGGGGTACAACGTGCCCAAGTCCGAGATTGTTTAAGAAAACAAGACACCTATGCCTTACATCGATCTGTCCGTCGCCATTTTCTACGAAACCGGGCCATCGTGGGTGGTATAGATGCCCAGTGGCATGCGGATTTGGTCGATATGAGCGCCTTTGCCAAACACAACGATGGGAATCGGTATATCTTGACGTGCATCGATATCCTGTCGAGGTATGCGCGGGTGGTACCCATCCGGACGAAAACGGGTGCGAATCTCATAGCGGCGTTCAAGGACATCTTCAAGACCGGGCGCAAACCCTTGTATTTGCAAACCGACGAAGGCACGGAATTCCTCAACAGACCGTTCCAACAGTTTCTGAAAGCCCAGAACGTGTTTTTCTTCCATACGTACAACGAGACCAAGGCTTCCGTGGTGGAAAGGTTCAACAGGACATTCAAAGGCCGCATGTATAAATATTTCACCTATAAGAATACAAGGCGGTACATCGATGTTCTCCGGAAACTTGTGAGTGGTTACAATCGAGCCTATCACCGGAGTATAGAGAGAGCCCCCATTACCGTCACCCAACGCAATGAAGCCCAAGTCCGGCGTGTCTTGTACCCCAGGCAATCGCAGCGAATGCCGAAGGAGGTGTTTAAGATCGGAGACACTGTACGAATCAGTAAAGTCAAAGGCCAATTTGAGAAAAGTTATATGCCCAACTGGAGCGATGAGCACTTCCTGATTAAACGGCGCCTACCCCGACAGCAGCGAGTCTATGAACTGGAAGATCTTCAAGGGGAGCCGTTGCTAGGGACGTTTTACGAGACGGAATTACAGCCTGTCGTAAAAACAAAGCAAGACTACTACACAGTGGAGCAGATTTTGAAAACCGAGCGACGCCGTGGCAAACTGTTCCATTTCGTCAAATGGCAAGGCAGGCCCAGTTCCTTCAATTCCTGGGTCGCGGCCAACCAGGTGAAACGACTATAAAGCCAGACACCACTACCGTCATCCTTCATTCCACGTTCGACCACGGTGCTATGGACAAACAGCAGCTGCCTCTGAACACAGCGTCTCCCAATACGCGCAAAGCGCAAGTGGGCTTTGTGGTGATATTGCTAACCCTGCTGAGTGTGTTGTACGGAGGTATGTTTTACGACGTAGTCTATCTCAGCACTCTACTTAACCAACTTAGAACTCCAGCTGTGAGTGGCAGTCAAACCAGTCTGCAGACCTTCTCTACACCAGTCACCTCCGTGATCGAAACGAGCCCAGTCATCACCACCACCAAACCACGTGTACAAGCCTCATCGAGCTCCACACCAAGTATACAGTCAACATCTACACCAAGGACACCCACTACGTCTGAAAACCCACCGGATTTCATCACTCACAGTGAACGCCCATCGACAACGACGACCGGCGTTGTACCCACCACCACTCCAGTTCACTCGTACCAAATTTACAAGAGCGGGTTACCACGACAGCGCATACAGCTCAAACCATGGACCCTCGGTGGCAGCATCCCTTCACTTGCGTCATCGCAGGACCGACGGGCTTCGGCAAAACGCACTTCGTCAGGAAGCTCCTTCAACACGCCGACAGCATGATCACCCCACCCATTGCGCGAGTCGTGTGGTGTTATGGAGAATGGCAGGCAGCGTATGCAGCAATGCCCCATATCACGTTCGTGGAAGGCCTACCGAATCTGACCGATTTGGAACCCGACACCTTGGTGGTTCTGGATGATCTCATGGCGGAGACGGATGCGCGCGTCACCCAACTCTTTACCAAAGGCAGCCACCATCGACGGCTCAGCATCATCTACATTGTGCAGAATCTGTTCAGGAAAAACAAAGAACATCGGAACATCAGCTTAAATGCCCACTACCTGGTGGTCTTTAAAAACCCGAGAGATACCACTCAACTGCTGCACCTGGCGAGACAGATGTATCCCGGCCGCACACCGTTTGCGTTGGAAGCCTTTAAAGATGCGACAACCGCTCAGCACGGGTATATGCTCTTCGAACTCAAGCAAGCCACCCCCGATCACCTTCGACTACGGACCGGAATCTTTCCCGGAGAGACCCACCACGTTTACATGTCGTACTGAGTCCTATCCTACAGCAAATGCTGGGTTTCGTTCACCCGACCTACACGGGTCCATCCGAGGACCATGGCCAGATCCCGATGGATATGAAGTCGGGTATGTACGGACTCTACATCTACTCGAACGTGGTCGACAAATACATCGTGGGCGATATCAACACACCTCTGTTACGGGTGGTCCCCATGAAAAAGACGTATTAAGATCAAATCACCCACAGTTTCACCCACATGCTCTACCTACCCGTACGACAAACCGACATCAACACTATCACGGTGGATATAAGAGATGATACGGGACGACCGGTGGCATTCGAACGAGGAAAAGTGGTGCTGACACTTCATTTTCGACAAGCACGTGCTCCCCACTTTGTATAATGAAGGTGCCTTACGAGTGCGATGCACGCAGCTATATGGACTATTATGCCCAACAGGCCGGAGGTGGCCTTCCGGTATTTGCAGGTGCACGCATGCAACGAGAACATGGGCTGGGGAACATACTCGGGAGTATCATCAAAACGTTCCTGCCCTTGGTGACGCGTGGAGTGAAAGCGATCGGCAAACAAGCGGTCCGAAGTGGACTGCAAGTCGCCGGTGATGTCTTGGAGGGTACGGCACCCAAAGAAGCCTTGAAACGGCGGGTGAAAGAAGCGAGAGGCGTCTTGGTGGCCAAAGCACAACGCACCGTAGGGAATAAAAGACCTGCACCACCGAGACCACGCACCAGTCGACGTCTGACCCAGCGACGACGCACATCGAAGACCCAGGATATCTTTTCTTAAAACATGTCGTTAATCCACGCAGAGTCCTGCCCCTCCACCAACAGTGAATTTGATTTGTGGACCGTCCCGCCCACACAGACCAGTGCCGAACAAGGATTATGGGTGGCGCATCTCCCGCCCTCCAGCATCAACGAAACAGGGCCCATCGAGTTCACCATCAGTAATGCGGATACGGCCTATGTGGATTTAGCCCATACGTACTTGTATGTGAAAGCCAAGGTCGTCAATGGGGGTGGCTCCAGAATCGTCCAAGCTGCAACGGTTGGCCCGACGAATCTCTGGTTGCACTCGATGTTTCAACAGGTGGATATTTTTATCAGCGACAAACTCATCGGTGACTCGACCAACACGTACCTCTATCGAGCCTACATCGAGACACTGTTATCGTATGGACGAGATTACAAGCGTCTAGTCCGTCATTCATAATCCAGCCGTCGTCCATTAGAGAATATCCGCGTCCATAATCCAAAGACCTATTCCATATTCCATATAACAGTATTAGCACCAAATTCAAAAAGACAATCATAAAGAAAGGCTAAAGAATCTCAGCTGACAGCCGCTTTATTCTACCAAGACACAGCCGCGCACATGGACACGGTGGACAATGAAGGATATAACAAACGGAAGGCTTTCACCGCGAACGGCGCCTCGGTGGATCTCATGGATCGATTGCACGCAGACATGCTCATGCAAGACCGGTACCTCTTAAACAAGATCCCCATCAAAATCCGACTGATACGGGCGCCTTCGACCTTCGCCTTGATGGCCACTAACGTAGAGGGGCATGCAGCTGACTATAAGATTGTCATCCAAGACGCAGTCCTGTATGTCCGAAAAGTGAAACCGAATCCAACCGTTCAATTGGGACACATGAAAGCCTTGGAAACAAAACCAACCCAGTACCCTATCCGACGTGTACAAACCAAAGTGCTCTCCGTGCCTGCTGGAAATATGAGCGCCAACAAAGAAAACCTGTTCCTGGGGAACTACCCAAACGATTGATCGTGGCCTGTGTGGAAAATACTAGTTTCAGCGGAGCCTACCCAGAGAACCCGTTTGATTTTCAACATTTCGGCATCAATTTTGTGGCCCTGCATGTGGACGGACAACAGGTCCCAGCCACGGCCTCAACATCGAACTTTGGGCGGGGGAATTTCATTCGAGCCTATCAGAGCCTGTTTACAGCCACCGGACAAATCAACCACGACGAAGGGAATATGATCAGACGAGAGGACTACGCAAACGGATACACGTTGTTCTGTTTCGATCTGACCCCCACCTTAGAGAACGACCATCAGCTGGCCCTAGCCAAGCAAGGCAATTTACGGGTGGAAATCCACTTTGCACGAGCCCTCGGGACCGCCGTCAATGTGATCTGCTACGCCGAATTTGACAACATCATTCAAGTGGACAAGGCGCGCAACGTCCTGTGTGACTTTGCCACCTAACATGGATACAGACCAGATAACCACCGTGCTGGAGAGTGACCCAGGGACACGTATGGTCTTTCAAGGGGTGTTCGCCCGAGATGTGTTCCCATTAGACCGTGTGTATCCTGCTGCTTACGTTCTCAACACGGACCCGATGGATCGGCCCGGTGAACATTGGGTGGGTGTGTACTTGACAGAACTGCAGGGCGAATACTTTGACCCGTACGGCCTGCCACCCTTCCATCCCGATTTAACAGACTTCATGGATCAAGGCACAGAGACGTGGTGTTGGAACAGTCAAACGTTGCAAAGCCTGACCAGTAGCGTGTGCGGACAATATTGCTTGTTTTACCTGTACCATCGATGTCGGGGAAGAACCTTATCTACCATCGTACAGATTTTTGACGAGTACCCCAAGGCCGAGGACCGCGATGTACTCGTATATGACTGGGCCGCCCATCATTTCAATGTACAAGCCCCGTTCTGGGCTTAGTTCTTTCACGAAAAGCCCCCTGTTCTGGGCTTAAGTTCTATCGATTTCAATGTACAAGCCCCCTGTTCTGGGCTTCAGTTTTCACGTGGTTGTTCTCACGTTGTTGTTGTTCACTGAATAAAAAAACAAAATGAGATCTCACCAAAACCCCCTATCTTGTGTGTGTTTCTATATGAGCATAAAACAAGCGGCCATGAAGGCTATGACAGACTTGTGGGGATTCGGTCAAACTGGCCTTGAACACCGTTGAGAAAGTAGCCAATCAGTGGCCTAGGATGGGGCCAAATGTAACCCATCAATGTCCAGAAAACAATGCAAGAGCATTGTAGTAAAATAGAGAGCCAGTGAAATCAGCCCACAGACCGAGTACATGTTTTGGTCTAGGTTAAGAGCGGGCATTCCAGCACAAATTTTTTGACGAGAAGTTGCAAGTAACAAGAGCAACAGGTGGAGTGAAAACACTATAGAGGTTCGAGGTGCGGAAAGACATGACCAAACCCCAATATGTCACCACGAAGACGGCGAGTGAAGACTCGTACAACACCTATAGATTAAGTTTATTATTATAAGTTCTATGGTTTCATGTATTTTTTCGTGCTAATACGGTTCTGGGGAAAACTGAGGGTTCCCCACTGGCCATTTAACATGGGCATAGTGCTGGCGATATTGTGGGGGACCCTGTGCATTCCATGGGTGCTTCGGGAGGACAGATAAAGGCTATCTATTGGCCCGGAGAGGGCCGAGCCTTGCCGGAAGGGGGACCTTTAACCTTTTGACCTGAATGTGACCTTTGACCTTTTGACCCGAAATTCCGGTGATGCCGCGCAGGCGTGCGGCCGGATAACGCGCGCGCGCGCTGCGGCCGGGCCGGGCCGGGCCGGGAAGGGTTGATAGGAGTTTTCCCCTATTGTAGGGGTAAAGTCCGTGTTCCGCTTTTTATATTTTTTTCTGTGAAAACATGCACCCACCCTACCTCTCTCAGCAGGCCCCGATAAGCCCGAGGGGACCGATATTCTCCCTTTGGGATAGGGTTGATAGGGTTTTCCCCTATTTTAAGGGTAAAGTCCGTGTTTCGCTTTTTATAGTTCGGGACAAATCCTAAATTTACATACACCCACTCCCCCACCCTACCTCTCTCAGCAGGCCCCGATAAACCCGTGGACCGATATTAGCCCTTTGGGATAGGGTTGATAGGAGTATTTTCTACGGTCAAGTCCGTGTTCCGCTTTTTATATCTGGAGAAATTTTACATGCACCCACCCTGCCTCTAGAGGGCAGCACCATCGATGCCAAAGGGGAATCCTCTTTTTGTTTGTTTATTTTTTGCGGAGATATACTGGACAATAAACGCTCGACCCTCGGGTCGCACGGATGCTAGACTCGTCCTAATAACATCGTACACCTATAGATTATGTTATATATAAGTCTTCCTTCCCATGGTTTCATGGAAAAACACTGACCTTGAACTAGTGTGATCACGTGACCTCCCCGTGATGGAAAATACCCCAGAACCAAGTCAGTACATGCATTCCATACAGTCAGACATACCCAGGTCACGCCCGATTCACGCAGACCGGAAGTGACGTCATACACCTGCGCACTTCCTATGATGGAAAAACCCCAGAACCAAGTCAGTATATACATTCCATACAGTCAGACGAGGTCAAAATACTCGCTTCTTATTGGCTGTCAAAGGTCACGATATGCAAATTTTTGAGGTCAAAGGTCAATAAGCTATTTAATTCTCTTTCTATACTCGCAGACCGGAAGTGACGTCATACACCTGCGCACTTCCCGTGATGGAAAACCCCCCAGAACCAAGTCAGTACATGTATACAGACAGACGAGGTCAAAATACTCGCTTCTGATTGGCTGTCAAAGGTCACGATATGCAAATTTTTGAGGTCAAAGGTCAATAAGCTATTTAATACTCTTTCTATACTCGCAGACCGGAAGTGACGTCATACCACACACCTGCGCACTCTCCGTCATGGAAAACCCCCAGAACCAAGTCAGTACATGCATTCCATACAGCCAGACGAGGTCAAAATACTCGCTTCTGATTGGCTGTCAAAGGTCACAATTGGAACTCTTCTGTGTTCGGAGGTAGTCTTTCTCCCCAATATGCAAATTTTTTAGGTCAAAGGTCAATGAGAGTCAATATCCGCAACAGATCAGTACATACATTCCTATCATTCAATATGACCTTGAACTATCACGTGACCTCCCCGTGATGGAAAACCCCCAGAACCAAGTCAGTACATCTCATACAGTCATACCCAGCCGATTCACGCAGACCGAAACTGACGTCATACCACACACCTGCGCACTCCCCGTGATGGAAAAAACCCAGACACAAGCCAGTACATGCATTTCATACAATCAGACATACCCTCAGCCCTCTATATACTTGGGACTACTTTCTGTCCGCGGAGGCAGACCGCATCACCGCCAAACCGCATCACCGCGGAGGAATCCCCTAACATGTCTAAACATGATCCAAGATCAGATGATGGACGGGATGAGAGGATACAGGTCAGTACATGCTCAAGTGCACTCATTGACATTTGACCTCTCCACCTCCACGTGACGTCTGCAAAGATCCTTCCATTATAGGAATTATCGCCCATGGTGGAATTATATCGGTTTCGTCTACACAATGTGTCCGGCTGATTTATTATACATATATTCTTCTAATTCAGCATCACAGGATACCACTATCGATTGCTTTTTCATGGTAAAAGGTTTAGCATAGAAGTAAAAATACACTTTATTACAGAGTTATTTTATTCGCCATGGAGTGTCGCCGGCGATCTAGACTCCAGCAGCTTTCAGGGCCCAGGCGGCCCCTGGACTCTCACATAAAGTGCTATATGATAGCCGGACATCAGTCGTCATGTCCAATACCGGACATCAGTCGACATATTCAATAACCGATCACCGGTCGATATGTTCAATAACCGGACACCAGACATGTTAAAAAACCGGACATCAGTCGTCATGTTCAATAACCGGACATCAGTCGTCATGTTCAATAACCGGACATCAGTCGACATGTTCGATAACCGGACATCAGTCGTCATGTTCAATAACCGGACATCAGTCGACATGCTCGATAACCGGACATCAGTCGACATGTGCAATAATCGGACACCGGTCGACATGTTCAATAACCGGACATCAGACATGTTAAAAAAAAACGGACATGTAAAAATGTCACCATTTCGTCATCGGAATTATGATTACGATGTTAAGGATCGTCATGTCGACCCTTATCATCGCAAAGCCCCAAAGGTCCAAAATATTGATATTATCGACCCTTACCATCGCAAGGACAATTGCTATGTTGAGGGCCGTATCGCATTGCGATGTTAAAGGACAGTGGAGTGTTCTCTCCGCATCGAGTTACAATCCCACCAATCATGATAGTAGCTTACTCTGTATCCATTATATGACTTCTTAGCGCTGATGTTGCGCTTCTTGTTTTACTGCCGAAAATAATGCTGGTGGTCAATCGAAACACCTGCTGAAAATGCAAAAAAAAATAAATCAAACGTCACCGAAGTTAACTCCCCTCGCCCCCTCCCTTGGAAAAGAATTGTCGAACACAATGACTCCAGCTGAAGACTATACATTCTTATCTTTGACAATAAAGATTTTCCATTATCACCCATTGGATCAACAGTTCGGCAGAAACATTTTCTTGGAAGTTAGTAATAGGCCTACGCGCCAAAACTATTGCATGTGTTTAGTTATTCCTTCCTGCAACGTAAGCAAATGTTAAAGTAACGGTTTACTTTTAAGGCTCCCAGAACATCAAACAATATCTACAATGCTAACTATTAATCAAATTTTTATCACATCGGTTCAACGGAACGTATGATATAATGTGGCATGTTTTAACGATTGCATTTATGGATAGGTTCCTGGGTATTTTGTCACAGCCAACAAAAAACTGTTCGAAGCTAATGGAAACTTTTGCATACATTGCTTGAAGATTTCACATTCAAAATATCAATGCTACCTAGTCGCTACGAAATGTCGTGTTTTTCCAGCTGCATTAGTAATAGACTGCATTAATTGAGTTTTGTACGAATTTCACATAAACAAAACGCCATCCAGTTCAAAACAGAACAAGGCAAACTATCCTCTGCGTGACCAGAAGAGGATCACAGACTCGCAGTTTATGATGGGGACAGCACTGCACATCAATGGAAGGTTGTCATTCGTTCTCTTCTCCCAGGTCGGTCCAGGTTAACTCCCCCTTCCAACCAAACGTTCTACTCTAGTAGTATACAAAGGCTATCTGGAGGCCTATTTAGGACAGATAGCTCTTGCTGGACATATTTCCATGTGACGTTACTTCCGGTTCCGGTCGACATGTTTATAACCGCATATCAGACCTCATGTTAAAAAAAACGGACATATAAAAATGTCACCATTTCGTCATCGGAATTATCATTACGATGTTAAGGATCGTCATGTCCACCCTTATCATCGCAAAGCCCCAAAGGTCCAAAATATTGATATTATCGGCCCTTACCATCGCAAGGACAATTGCTATGTTGAGGGCCGTATCGCATTGCGATGTTAAGGGACAATGATGGAAAGGGGTCAAAGGTCACTCCTGGTCACGTGGCCGGAATCGGAAGTGACGTCACATGGAAATGTCTCGCAAGAGTTACCCCCAGATGCCATTTGAAAGGGTCAATTGGTCGATCCCTTTCGCCACGAAAAAACGTGGCCGCCTGAATACCTTGCGACTCTTTCATAGTACGCCGTATTACCTTGATGGTCGATCAGGATGGTTTCGTCCTCAATTCGGGTGATCTATAAATATAAATAGAACAGGGTTTTTCCACGGAGATTCCCAGTACAAAGTCCCCGCGGAGCCTGACATCATCGAGGAACATCAAATCTTAACATGTTGTCTTTCGTGGTGTGTCTGCCTAATCAGTTTATTTGGCTATTGAGCTCTGCCAACTCAGATGTCTGCCTTGCAGTCTCTAAATTTATTACCCTAGCCATGGGATTGAGATGTCAATAGACTGAACAATTATTGCACACATGTAGATTTATTATTATTATTAATTTAATTTAATTTTATTTATCGGCTCCTTCGTCATCCCCACATTGGTGTATCGGTCCGTTGTCGTACTGGCCCGTATGAAAGGCCGTTCGCGCCATAAATCCCTCTTTTAAATTTTCAAACTTTTTAAACGTTTAGGAATTGTGAACGTTTAAAAAGTTTAAATGTTTAAACTTGCACCAACCAATCAGATGTCATGAACTGACATTTAGAAGACGTTTCCTGTCAAAAAACAAACGTTTCCTGTTGTAACACCCAATACTTTAGACTTTTCCTGTCGAAAGGCAAACGTTTCCGGTAGTAATATTCGAGACTTTTAAACGTTTCCGGTTTAAGGGAAAACGTTTCCGGTTATGATCGTCCAATCAATTTTTTATATTTATGCCGCGTATATTCAAACCTCAACATCAAAACGTGTGAATGTCCTCTGGCAAAACGTTTCCGGTATGTAGTCTGTTTTAACCAATCAACATAACCCTTACAAATATTCCCGCATATAATATATATTCCTAATATGGCCTGGTACAGTTCAAGTTGCCTCACACAGGAGGAAATGTAGATTGTATGTCTTCAAAAACCGTTGCTCCAAAATCCTGCGACGTCATCGCTGTTTGTAAACAGGATGTGCGCCCTCTGCTGTAGGCAAAATATCGAAAGTATCTAGGGGGACAACTCGATTAACAAGCAAATTTATAGGCAATGGTCCAAAACGGTTATCATTTATAGTCGTGGTTTAGCGTCACATATTGAAACGAAATTTATGGATACAATTCATTTGTCACAAAGCTTAAATCTGTTTTTGTATATAATAATATTTGTATGACATTCTAAGCGAATGAACATTTTTGCAGTGAATAAACTCAGGCCTTCAGTACGGGATATACGTTAAACTGCATGGGCTATTTTAAGTTTTATATTTCATTTCCTACGGAAATAAGTTTAAATTTGAACTTTATTCTTATAAGATACCTTCTTTATAGGGCTAGACCAATGCGACTATATATTTAGAAATATAATTTAGTACTAATGGCACGGTACCTTTGTTCTGACAAAACACAAAACTTTCGTATCCGTTCTGACCAAATTGTCATTTTATATCCATTTGCCACTTTGATCAAGAGCAATTTAGAGTTTCGATGTCACTTTTTATCCGCCGTGACATACACCAAAAATCGTTTTTGAGTCCAGGTCTTGGGTGTCATTTTAGTTACCGGATATCTATTGGTCCCAAACTATGATTTTTATATGGAACCCTGTCCTGGCGAACTTCGGTAGAGTTCCAGGCAAATAGTGTAAAGTGTGTACAAGTAAACATATCAAGAAATAGCTGAGGATAATGATATTATTTACGATAATAATTCATGACATTTATATTTAATGGTCCTATAATACTGAGATGAAAATATGTATTTAGGTTTTTATTTTATGGATGCGTTTGCAAAGGAAAGTTATCAAAACTTATACTGTCAGGAATATCGCGAAAAATTCTCGTCAAATCGACACCGTTTTTTCCCATTCATGATATTACAAGGAACCTGATAAAGAAACAGAAATGATATTTTATTTCATGATCCTATAATATTAGAGAAAAAATTTATGCATTTGGAATTTTTATTCCAAATCGGTAGCGGTATATATACGGAAAATTCCTGGCGAATTGACACTATCTTTTCCGATAAATATTACAAGAAAACGGCTAAGATACAGCAATAATATTTATATTTTCATGATCCTATAATACTCGAGAAGAAAAATAAGCAGTTAGATTTTTATTCTGTGGATGCGTATTTCATAGTAAGTTACCGGTATTGAAACCTGGCGTCGTATTTCGCGGAAAATTCTCGGCGAATTCAGCTCCAACTTTTCTTATAAACGTTACAACAAAAAACGAAGAATATACAAAAATGTTTATATTTCCAAGACCTTATAATACTCAAAATGAAAATTATTTATTTAGATTTGTATTTTACGAATGCGTTTTCAACGAAAGTTATTAAAACGTTTTGTGTCAGTGTATTACGGAAAATTCCCGTCGAATCGACACCATCTTTTACGGTAAACTTCTCGACGTGAAGTAAAAGAAATGTCTGACAAACGATATACTTCTGAAACGGGTATCTGTGCAAGTGTACTAATAACTAAACAGAATCAAATATCTGAGAGATACCGGCAGAGTTATCAACTGTTGGTTACCATCTCGGGCGTATTTTCGCGGGATAGGCGATACTCACTGCCCTGTAGGCCTAGGTTTGAAGACTGCTATAATGTCAGTAGTAGTATAAAGACGGCACAGACCAACTTGACCTACTTTTTTGTTCCCCCCGGGTAAAATTTGCGGCGGAAGTGCGGCGGGGTTTCCCAGTGGGGGATTCCCCAGTGGGGGTTTCCCCATGACGATCACGTGATCAAGGCATGTCTAGACTTGTTCTGGGTTGTACAGTTCTGCCATACGGAGGATGGGTACTAGTATTTCAAATAAATTAATTAATTAATTAATTAATTTTAATTAATTACTTGTAAAATGGCAGTGTTTTTAGACGGCGCAAGGGAGCAAACGAGGCGGTGGGGACGTCACGGGGAGAAAAAACCCTCACATTACCCTCAAAAAAACCTCTAAGCCATATAATAGTAATAAACATAGTCTATAGGTGTTGTACCATGTTAATAGGATCAGTCTAGCATCTGTACCACCCTAGGGTCGAGTGTTTATTGTCCCGTGTATCTCCGCAAGAAAACAACAAACAAAATGGCGGCTCCAGGATGGTGTGGGGACGCCCTTTCCATATCACGGCGTCGACCCTAACCACAGCGCCAAATGCACACACTGACGCAAGGGAGACAACTCGTGTGGACCAACCGTGTGGAAATAGCCGTGTTGGAGCTAGGGGAGCCACTAATGGACCAATGGGGTCGAGTGAGGTATCAAAGTGAAGCTTAGGTGAAGGGGCATCTAATGGGCTGGGTGTGGGATTGAAATATCGGCATTCTGCGCATGCGTGCTGGCCCAAGGGTATGAAAATAGACGTTTTGGAGCTAGGGGAGCCCCTGATGGTCCAATGGGATCGAGTGAGGTATTAAAGTGAAGCATTCGTGAAGGGGCATCTGATGGGCTGGGTGTGGAGTTGAAGTATCGGCATTCTGCCCATGCGCGGTGGCCGAAGGGTATGGAAATAGCCGTGTTGGAGCTAGGGTAGCCACAAATGGTCCAATGGGATCGAGTGAGGTATCAAAGTGAAGCATTCGTGAAGGGGCATCTGATGGGCTGGGTGTGGGGTTGAAGTATCGGCATTCTGCGCATGCGCGGTGGCCGAAGGGTATGGAAATAGCCGTGTTGGAGCTAGGGGAGTTACTACTGGTCCAGTGGGGTCGAGTGAGGTATCAATGTGAAGCCTATATGAGGGGGCATCTGACTGGACTAGTGGGGTTGAAATAGCGGCATTCTGCGCATGCGCGGTGGCCCAAGGGTATGGAAATAGCCGTGTTGGAGCTAGGGGAGCCCCTGATGGTCCAATGGGATCGATTGAGGTATTAAAGTGAAGCCTAGGTGAGGGAGCCTCTGATCGGCTGGGTGTGGGGTTGAAGTATCGGCATTCTGCGCATGCGCGGTGGCCGAAGGGTATGGAAATAGCCGTGTTGGAGCTAGGGGAGCCACAAATGGTCCAATGGGATCGAGTGAGGTATCAAAGTGAAGCATTCGTGAAGGGGCATCTAATGGGCTGGGTGTGGGGTTGGAATATCGCCATTCTGCGCATGCGCGGTGGTCAAAGGATATGAAACTAGCCGTTTTGGAGCTAGGGGAGCCTCTAATGGTCCAATGGGGTCGAGTGAGGTATCAAAGTGAAGCATTCGTGAAGGGGCATCTGATGGGTTGGGTGTGTGGTAGGAATATCATTCTGCGCATGCGCAGACGCAATGCGGAGCTCTCGTCCAATCAGAAGCGAGTATTTCAAATCCGTCACAGAGCTCTCAGCCAATCAGAAGCGAGTATTTTGACCTGGTGCATTATGGGCCATATCCAAGATGGCGGCACGTATGTTCAAGATGGCGGCACATCCGGTGTCGAAAACTGGCCATTTCTTCGGGATGTGGTCACCTAGTGTCGAATACTGGACCCTGTATGGGTCCCGCTAGCGCCTTGACGCCATGATATAGACCGGAGAGAGAAAACAACAACAACAAGGATGACACATGAGGGAACAACAACAACAACAAGTTTTTTTTTTCATATAGTTTATTTTTCCCTCCATCATAACATACCCACGCTGGGGGAGCCGCGTTGGGTATGTTTACAATTCAAGAAAGACTCTTGTCCAATCAGAGATCGCCATTTGCATCTGTCCTATTCGTTCCTGTCCGTTAGATGTATTCTTGTCCAATCAGAAGTCGCCATTTCAGAGAGTTCCTTCTTCGGTCATGTTCATTCTGAACCGTTTATTCTAATCATCGTCGGACAGGCCTGGATATTCTTCGGGCAGCATATCCTGAAACAGTTGTTTGCGTATTCTGATCGCATTTTCCAGGGCCTCTGTGGATGGTAGCCCCATATCCTCTTCCAAGTGACGCTTGGTCTTCATGATGGACCTGTGCGTGGGGTCCCCTTTCATTTCAAGCGGTAGTAAGGTATACTGTTCATAGATCGCCATGGCTGTTTTCCTGATGCGGAGCGCATTTGGGTGTACGTCTGTTGTAAATTATCCTCTCCGGCGTCCTCGATCGCTTCAGCGTGAGTATTGATAGCTGCTGTCACAATACGATCCCAGAAGGTAGGTTCTGCCTCACTTTCCTGGGATGTAGGCTGACTCGCTGAGGTCAAGCTCTCCATATCAGTAGATATACTGTCAGCAATCTTGGATTCGGTATCAGTCGATGCACTCTCATCAATCTCTGTATCAGTATCTGCCTCAACGGGCTCCTCGGCGTCTTCAATCCCATGTATATTTTTCTCGTGTCGCATCATATCGTAATGTCTGGTGAACGTGCGTTCACACTCAGAACAAGTATAAGCCATGTTGACGGCTGAACGTCGACTGTGCGTGTTTTGGGAATACGCTCGCTTTTATAGACAGTAACGGTCATCAACGCTTAGCTCAACGCTTCAACGCCCTGGTGAATTAGCGCAGAAGCTCTGATTTCATGGAATTGACATCAATTCATCGAAATGCAGTGACGCCCGTCAACGCCCGTCGTTACGCCTTAACGCTCGTCTCAACGCTTTAACACACTTTCTTAGCGCTTTAACGACGTTTAATGATGCGTTCGAACAAATGTTTCTTTTGTGCTATTGCTCTGACATACGCCGCTTTCCAGTTCATGCCCGAGGTTTTCAACATCGACGCTGTTCTTTCAATTTCCATATGGACTGTATCCTTATCCAACAATTTCATATGGGTCAGTAAGTCGACATACTGCTGACGTAAAGCCCGTCGTAGTCTGGGTGCCAATTTGTTATGGGCTAAAATTGCAGCTTCCTCTTTCGAATACCCTTTGCGTTGAAACTTGTTTCCTGTGGCCTCCAAAATCTCGCCCATCTCGGCGTCCATACTTTCTTTGAACAAATCCTTCCATAGCCTCGAGTTCACATTATGTTCTTCAACCTTGGGTTGGGCCTTCACGGTTGGGTGATATTCCGGGACTGGTGATATGAAGAAGGCCCGCTGTACGGGGGTGGGTTGCTGCTTCACCAAATGTGGACTCGGTGGATGGTGTAGGGGCTGTGGTGATTCCTCGCCGGGTAGCAGGTGGGTCGTCAGCCGGCGATCTTCGGGGGTATGGGCTTTTAAATCTACGAACAGGTAGCCGTACGGACGACTTGTCGCTTCTTGAAACGCCTACATGAAATGGTCGATGTTCTGAGGATAAATTCGACTACCAAACACACGAATTTGTGCTCTGTCGATGGGGTTGGAGAACAACACAAAGTATTGGCAGTTCGAGGCAATATCTCTGGACGCCTTGAAATAAGATGATGGGATCTCTTTGGTGAATAATGCGATTTTTCGAATTACTTGGCCGCACTCATCAGATCATCTAGCACTACCACGTTGGTCTGCTCGGGGTCACAGTAATACGGTTCGTCTATGTCGTGAGGAATCCCTGGAACGAAACTCACATTCTGTAATCGCGTAGTTTCGTAGGCGGGCTGCCATTGGCTATAACACCAAACAACACGTGTCGGAGCTGGGGTTGCCACACCTTCCTCTAAGAACTTCATCACCCAGGACGTCTTTCCACATGCCGTAGGGCCGCTCACCGTCATCGTGTCGGGATGCTCTACTGCACTTGCTGGACCTATAGCGGGACTCGGTGGTGTCTCTTGGTTGTGTTTGCCTTGAATGTGCCTGATCATACTATCGCGACGAGAGAATGTTCTCTGACAGAGCGTACACGTACACGACATGTTGATCTGTCGACCAATACATAAGGACTGATGAGGGACACATGTTCATTCACACACACACCGTGTGGCAGAGCTCTTGGATCGGAGCTCTTGGAGCTCAAAGCCTGTGGAGCTCAGATCTCGGAAGTGACATTTGCATACGACCTCTGTGAGGTCACTTCCGCTTCCGTTCACGTGACCGGAACTGACCTTTGACCCGGCGCGCGCGGTGTAAAGGTTTCCACCGCGGTGGAAACCTTTGCGCGCCGGGTCAAAGGTCAGTTCCGGTCACGTGAACGGAAGCGTAAGTGACCTCACAGAGGTCGTATGCAAATGTCACTTCCGAGATCTGAGCTCCACAGGCTTTGAGCTCCAAGAGCTCCGATCCAAGAGCTCTGCCACACGGAAGTTCCCACCACCACCACCACCGGGCGTTAACGCCCGTCAACGCCCGGTGGTGGCGGTGGTGGTGGTGGTGGTGGTGGTGGTGTGTGTGTGTGTGTGTGTGTGTGTGTGGTAGTGTGTGGTGGTGGTGTCTGTACATATAAGAATGAACATGTGTCCCTCATCAGTCCTTATGTATTGGTCGACAGATCAACATGTCGTGTACGTGTACGTTCTGTCAGAGAACCTTCTCTCGTCGCGATAGTATGATCAGGCACATTCAAGGAAAACACAACCAAGAGACACCACCGAGTCCCGCTATAGGTCCAGCAAGTGCAGTAGAGCATCCCTACACGATGACGGTGAGCGGTCCTACGGCATGTGGAAAGACGTCCTGGGTAATGAAGTTCTTAGAGGAAGGTGTGGCAACCCCAGCTCCGACACGTGTTGTTTGGCGTTATAGCCAATGGCAGCCCGCCTACGAAACTACGCGATTACAGAATGTGAGTTTCGTCCCAGGGATTCCTCATGACATAGACGAACCGTATTACTTTGACCCCGAGCAGACCAACGTGGTAGTGCTAGATGATCTGATGTGTGCGGCCAAGGACAATTCGAAAATCGCCGACCTATTCTCCAAAGGGTCCCATCATCGCAATCTGTCCGTCATCTATTTGGCCCAGAATCTCTTTCCTCAAGGGAAGGCGTCCAGAGATACTGCCTTGAACTGCCAATACTTTGTGTTGT
>JAVTVY010040521.1:0-18190 GCA_036873755.1 Hanleya hanleyi | reverse complement strand
GAAATGCTTGAAAGAGGGACTTGACGCGACGTCACAGGGGAGCTAACTTTGCAAGGAAAAGTGCACAGTATATTATGCATTTTTTGTCACCAGTAAAAACTACGTATTTTGTTCTCGCTCCCGACTCGACGGATTTGATTGGTTCTTCCATATACACACGCTGGAAGCAATACGTGCATGTGACGTCAACAATGAGAATGACGTTACCTATCGTGATGTCACTAATGGGAACGACGCTACTACCGTGACGTCACCGTACGGCGTTAGAATGAAATTTTACAATTGTTGCGACTAAGGTAAATGGAAGTACTGATGTCGGGTTTCCGCATTCTCATGCCATCAGATTCACAGGCATTTGATAGGGGTCAGTATAAGATGGGTATCTCAGTAATATCCTAATTATCCGTGGTAGTTATCTACATATATGGACCCCACCAACTAAGGTCACAGACAAGGTACCGCACTGTCCATTACAACCCGAATTTAGATAGAAATTTCCAAGGGAAAAGTCACAGTTCATACTTTGCATATGCCTTTTATCCAATAAATGATGTTTGTTGAACATACCTGCTGCATTGATTTTAATTATTTACTGCAACAAAAAGATGTATTTCATGTAACTCGACAAATATGGTTGAAACAAATACAATGGTAATGCGCGCGCGCGACTTCTGTCCTCATTGCTCTCGTCAGATCAGCATGGTCCGCTTCTAAATGGAGGTTCAGCATGTCACATCTAACCAAGACGTTTTCCCACGCGGGCTTGAGTAATAATTTAGAGTTAGAAATTTAAACGAGAGATCCTGAAGGATCTTGGCGCCCACCATTGTCCGATCACTGTAAGCTAATGACAAGAGGATCTTTTTGTCCATTGTTACTAGGAACAAGCCATTGATTTGAAATTTTGTTTACCTAATTTCGAATCTGAGCGAAAAAGATCGAAAAAGGGACGCTGAAAAACAGCAAGATATCATCTTCCTAAGTTTCAGGAGTTTCAAGATTTCTAGAAATCGTACTTATGTCGGTTGTTATAGTACAAGAGAAATGAGCAAAGTTAGTCTGAAAGTTAATGTAAATGTACGGCGGATCTTTTGTCTTCGTTTTGTAGTATTTTTTTTTTTTTTGCACGTGTCATCATTGGGTACTGGAAGCGAAGACAAATCTCTTTGACACTGTGGCATGAGCTATGAAACATACTTAAGATTTTATAATTAGGAACGAATGCTGTTTACTGGGCTAGTTTGAGATATCTCTTTTAAGATACCATGATCGAAAATGGTAAGATGGTGCAGTACTTAATACTGAAGGGATCCGGTCTGCGCAATAAATTTGAAACTTCGAAAGTGTCTGAATCCTGATTATCTCCCTTGGATCGAAACATGCAGTAGTCTACAGTTGTCGAGTTGTGAGGCTGTGTTACAAGAGTGACATCCATTCATGTAGCCGACCCGCCAGCAGAAGAAACGGTGGGGCAGTTCACTTGCAACTGCATGGACTAAAGAAAACTGATTTAAAATTTGAAGAAATACGTTTTAATTCCGAATTATTTGAACTCCTTGGTATGAAAGGTGAAGGTGCGGATATTTTCTATAGTCAATATATAGAATATGCTCCACCGTTTGATCCGCCGACTCTTGTGATGCAACGTCACAACTCGGGAATACCGTATTAATTTGAAGCGTAACTTGGATTTTCGAATCGGACCAAAAAAGGTATCTTGCACAACTAGATCCTATGTGGGACCTGTGAACCAAATTTCAGGAAGATCCATGAAATATTTCCAGAGAATTCACGATAACAATGTTTCCAGGGGAAATTCAAGATGGCTACCTGGCGGCCATATTGGATTCTCGAATCGGACCATAAAAGGTATCTTGCACAACTGGGCCACAAGGGGAACCTGTGTACCAAATTTGAGGAAGATCAATGCAGTACTTCTTGAGAAAGTTTCATGGGGAAATCCAAGATGGGCGCCTGGTGGCCATATTGGATTTTCGAATCGGACCAGGAAAGGTATCTTGCAAAACTAGACGACAAGAGAAACCTGTGTACCAAATTGATCAAAGATCCATGCAGAAGTTCCTGAGAAATCGCAATAACAAAGTTTCATGGGGAAAACCAAGATGGTCGCCTGGTGGCCATATTGGATTTTCGAATCGCACCACAGAAGGTATCTTGCACAACTAGATGACAAGGGGAACCTGTGTACCAAATTTTACAAAGATCCATGCAGAAGTTCCTGAGAACTCGCAATAACAATGTTGCATGGGGAAATCCAAGATGGCCGCCTGGTGGACATATTGGATTTTGGAATCGGACCTGAAAAGGTATCTTGCACAACTAGAACCCAAAGGGAACCTGTGTACCAAATTTGAGAAACATCCATGCAGTACTTCCTGAGAAATGATGATAACAATGTTTCATGGGGAAATCCAAGATGGCTGCCTGGTGGCCATATTGGATTTTCGAATCGGCCCAGTAAAGGTATCTTGCACAATTAGACCCCAAGGGGAACCTGTGTACCAAATTTGAGAAAGATGCATGCCGTAGTTCCTGAGAAATCGCGATAACAATGTTTCATGGGGAAATACAATATAGCTGCCTGGTGGCCATATTGGATTTTCGAATCGGACCAGGAAATGTATCATGCACAACTAGACCCCAAGGGGGACCTGTGTACCAAATTTGAGAAAGATCCATGCAGTAGTTCCTGAGAAATCGCGATAAGAAGGTTTCATGGGGAAATCGAAGATGGCCACCAGGTAGCCATATTGGATTTTCGACTCGGACCGAAAAAGGTATGTTGCACAACTAGACCCTAAGGGGAACCTGTGTACCAAATTTGAGAAAGATCCATGCAGTACTTCTTGAGAAATGGCGATAACAAGGTTTCACGGGGAAATCCAAGATGGCTGCCTGGTGGCCATATTGGATTTTCGAATCGGACCGGAAATGCTATCCTGCCCAACTAGACCCCAAGGGGAACCTGTGTACCAAATTTGAGAACGATCCATGAAGTAGTTCCTGAGAAACCGCAATAAGAATGTTGCATGGGGAAATCCAAGATGGCCGCCTGATGGACATATTGGATTTTGGAATCGGACCTGAAAAGGTATCTTGCACAACTGGACTACAAGGGGAACCTGTGTACCAAATTTGAGAAAGACCCATGCAGTATTTCCTGAGAAATGACGATAAAGTTTCATGGGGAAATCCAAGATGGCTGCCTGATGGCCATATTCGGTTTTCGAATCGGACCATAAAAGGTATCTTGCACAACTGGGCCACAAGGGGAACCTGTGTACCAAATTTGAGAAAGATCAATGCAGTACTTCTTGAGAAAGTTTCATGGGGAAATCCAAGATGGGCGCCTGGTGGCCATATTGGATTTTCGAATCGGACCAGGAAAGGTATCATGCAAAACTAGACGACAAGGGAACCTGTGTACCAAATTTAACAAAGATCCATGCAGAAGTTCCTGAGAAATCGCAATAACAAAGTTTCATGGGGAAAACCAAGATGGTCGCCTGGTGGCCATATTGGATTTCCGAATCGCACCACAGAAGGTATCTTGCACAACTAGATGACAAGGGGAACCTGTATACCAAATTTGACAAAGATCCATGCAGAAGTTCCTGAGAACTCGCAATAACAATGTTGCATGGGGAAATCAAAGATGGCCGCCTGGTGGACATACTGGATTTTGGAATCGGACCTGAAAAGATATCTTGCACAACTGGACCACAAGGGGAACCTGTGTCCCAAATTTGAGAAAGACCCATGCAGTATTTCCTGAGAAATGACGATAAAGTTTCATGGGGAAATCCAAGATGGCTGCCCGGTGGCCATATTGGGTTTTCGAATCGGACCAGAAAAGGTATCTTGCACAACTAGACCCCAAGGGGAACCTGTGTACCAAATTTGAGAAATATCCATGCAGTACTTCCTGAGAAATGATGATAACAATGTTTCATGGGGAAATCCAAGATGGCTGCCTGGTGGCCATATTGGATTTTCGAATCGGACCAGTAAAGGTATCTTGCAAAATTAGACACCAAGGGGAACCTGTGTACCAAATTTGAGAAAGATCCATGCCGTAGTTCCTGAGAAATCGTGATAACAATGTTTCATGGGGAAATACAATATAGCTGCCTGGTGGCCATATTGGATTTTCGAATCGGACCAGGAAATGTATCTTGCACAACTAGACCCCAAGGGGTACCTGTGTACCAAATTTGAGAAAGATCCATGCAGTAGTTCCTGAGAAATCGTGATAAGGTTTCATGGAGAAATCCAAGATGGCCGCCATGTGGCCATATTGAATTTTTCGATTCGGACCGAGAAAGGTATCTTGCACAACTAGACCCTAAGGGGAACCTGTGTACCAAATTTGAGAAAGATGCATGCAGTACTTCCTGAGAAATGACGATAACAATGTTTCATGGGGAAATCCAAGATGGCTGCCTGATGGCCATATTGGATTTTCGAATCGGACCAGAAAAGGTATCTTGCACAACTAGACCCCAAGGGAAACCTGTGTACCAAATTTGAGAACGATCCATGAAGTAGTTCCTGAGAAATCGCGATAACAAGGTTTCATGGGGAAATCCAAGATGGCTGCCTGGTGGCCATATTGGATTTTCGAATCGGACCAGAAAAGGTATCTTGCACAACTAGACCCCAAGGGGAACCTGTGTACCAAATTTAAGAACTATCCATGAAGCAGTTCCTGAGAAATCGCGATAACAAGGTTTCATGGAGAAATCCAAGATGACTGCCTGGTGGTCATATTGGATTTTCGAATCCGACCAGAAAAGGTATCTTGCAGAACTACACACCAAGAGGAACCTGCATACCAAATTTGAGAAAGATCCATAAAGTAGTTCCTGAAAAATCGCGATAACAAGAATTGTTTACGGACGGACTGACGGACGACGGACGCCAGACGGACGGACGACGGACCACGGACGAAAAGTGATTTGAACAGCCCACCATCTGGTGATGGTGGGCTAACAATAGAGTAAAACATAAGAACTATAACTTCATCTACAACCAGTACACAGCAATTTCATAATGGGACGAAAACGTATTCGGAGGGATAAACCATTTTCCACCGACAACCGAGAGTATCTCAGGCAGAAACGGACCCCATTGATATCTCCAAAGAATTACAGAATTGCTCTACATTATACTCGAGGGTGAAAGATACATAATTATGTAGTGGTTATTATATAAATGGTAAAAGTTTTCAAAAGAATACACGTTTTCTGGTACATACACACGTTCATATTAGGTTTATACCCATTCTGGTACGTCCATATTTTGATTGGTCAAATATTCCGATAAACAATCTTTTCATAGTTATTATAACATTAGAATTACGTCAGTTATTATCATGTGCAAATTTATTTTGCAACTCGAGCATCAAGACTAGTGTTACCTACCCCAAATTGTCGATGGCAAATACAAGTGGCACGCGTTTAGTTCCAGACGGACCTGATCTTCCTCGATGGAGCTGTCGGGGTTTACTCCTACTTACTCTCAAACTGCATTTACTCTGGAAGATTTATTTAACAATCACAAAACGTTTCTCAAGGAAAGAGGTATTTGTCTTCCAACCAAACATAACGATATACCAAAAGTATACTGGACTCCCAAAATGCACAAATCATCATACAAAGCTAGATTCATAGCTGGTTCTAGAAGCTGTATCACCAAGCTTCTTTCAACCCTGTTGACGAGGGCCTTTCATGAGGTAAAAGCATTTTGGGAAAGGTATTGCGCCACTATTTCTAAACACTCTGGCGTTGAATGTATGTGGATATTGAAAAACTCAAAATGTCTTACGGAAGAACTTGATGCTAAAGGTCACATACCGTATAGACATGTATCCACATGGGATTTCTCGACTCTCTATACCACAATCCCTCATCAGGACCTTATTGACCGTCTAAGTTCATTAATAGTATCTGTGTTCAAGAAAACTGATCGTAGATATATTAATGTCGGAAGCCATAGAGCATTCTTTAGCTCGACTACATACAAGAGATATCATTCATGGGATGTTTCTTTGTTTATAGAGTTGCTTGAATTTCTCATTAAAAATATCTATGTGAAATTTGGCAACACAATATATCAACAGCATATAGGTATTCCAATGGGTACTAATTGTGCACCCTTATTGGCTGATCTATATATGTTCTCTTATGAATATGACTATATGCAGGCGCTTTCAAAAACCGATCCATTCAAAGCTCGTTCCTTCTCATTCACCAAACGCTATATAGACGATCTTCTCGCTGTAGATAATCGCTCTATAAATGACGCAGTGAAGGATATATTTCCACCTTCACTGGATTTGAAGGAAACTACAGATAACCCTATACAGGCACATCATAAAAATGAAGCGAGTCTTCTCTCTCGTCGACTGTATGACAAAAGAGATGATTACAATTTCGACATCGTAAACTATCCCTTTCTGGACAGAAATATTCCAGCGGGACCTGCATATGGCGTATACATTATCACGCCTAGTAGCATTTGCTAGATCCTGTGTGAAATGTGACGATTTTAATCAACGTCACAAAACATTGTTGCAGAAACTTATAAAACAGGGCTACACCACCAAGCGCCTCCACTGAAAGTTTCTCAAATTTGGCGATACATATCGCATGCTGATAGCAAAATACGAGCGTAGCGTGCAAGATCTATGGTGTTACGTTTCGTAACTTGTGTCTAATTCCGCTTAACCCGGGATCAGGGGCCGTATGAACCCATGTACTTCAAGATCCTCATGGTACTCATATGAGCTGTCACAATCAAAGCGTGACTGAGATACATCATTCTTTGGATGACGACTTTGCAACGAATATTATGGATTAAGAATACTGATCAGCGATACGGATTTGATATTTTTTGAAACATCATGGTGTCTTGCCGGCATCATTGAAAACTGTTGACCGCTTTCTCTCTTGCAGGAAACAAGCCTATGTTTATGTATACTATGATTGTCTTTTTGAATTTGGTGCTAATACTGTTATATGGAATATGTCTTTGGATTATTGACGCGGATATTCTCTAATGGACGACGGCTGAACTATGAATGACGGATCTGACGCTTGTACTTTGGATTTAGGCATTATCCGGCTTGCACTTTCAGAAATCTTTTATCACTTATGTGGCAGTGAGTTAATGCATGAAATAGGTGTGATCATTGTGATTTTTGATTGATTTAAATTGTAGTTTAAGGGCCGCTTCCAATACGGATTTCGCGGGTATCAACTCAATGTTTTATTTAAATTTCACGGTACATTTCTTCGTTAATTTAAGATAATTTGCAGCGCTAGATATTAAATAAATAATTAACTAATAAATAACATTGAGAGAGCAGAGGGAAATATATCAGTGTGTATTGAGGCGGCTATTTATATACAGAAGGCCTGCGACAGTTTACTCGACAACCCGTCGAGCGGTGACCGTCAAGGTGTGAAACGAGTTCACCGAACGAGTTCCAGTCACTTCTGTACGTTAAAACTGGGACGAATATTAAATATTAAATATCTATACTCGTCCCAGGTTAAAATCAGATTAAAAACACTATTTTGTAACTATACCAAACTATAATTTTCGAAATAATTATCCCTCAATATTTGACTTTGATGTCCATTTGAAAAAAAGATATCTCAGTATAAAATTTGAGCGTCAGTAGTAGGGAAAGAGTCTTGAAGGGCCAAAGCGCTTCACTGCGCATGCGCAGAAATTATTTTGGGGGCGTGGCTATGTGTGTGCGCATGCGTGAGTTTATGCAAATGAGTTTTATGCAAATGAGGTCATTGGGTGCATTGGGTATATTCAAGATGGCGGCTTGTTTTTTCTAGGTTAGGGGTGGTCGGCTTCAAGATGGCGGCCAATTGCACTTGTTTCACCCTTCATTTGCATATTTTCAAGATGGCGGCCTGTTTTTTCTAGGTTAGGGGTGGTCGGTTTCAAGATGGCGGCCTGTTTTTGTAGGTGCGGACAATTGCACTTGTTTCGGTCCTCATTTGCATATTTTCAAGATGGCGGCCTGTTTTTTCTAGGTTAGGGGTGGTCGGATTCAAGATGGCGGCCTGTTGTCCCCCTGAAAATATGCAAATGAGGTCTCTGGGTTTTTCCCCACTGTTTTCAAGATGGCGGCCTGTTTTTTGTGTGTGAGGGGTGGTCGGTTTCAAGATGGCGGCCTTGTTGTCCCTGAAAATATGCAAATGAGGTCTTTGGGGTCGTTTTCAAGATAGTGGCTTGTTTGTGTGTGTGTTAGGGGTGGTCGTGTTCAAGATGGCGGCTTGTTTTTTGTGTGTGAGGGGTGGTCGTTTTCAAGATGGCGGCCTGTGGTCCGCTGAAAATATGCAAATGAGGTTCAATGGGCTATAAAAGGAGTCCATTTTTAGGGAAAGGTCAGTATTCAATGCATTACTCTGCGTACCACTGGGACTTACTTGACTTGACCAGCCTGCCTGTCTCTCTCTGTCAGCCTGCCTGCTTGCTTCACCTCTAGCTACCCAGCCAGCCACCCAGCTATAGTCATGACGTCATCATCATTATTTTTAGCGAGGCTTGACAAGCACCGTCTTCGTTTCATGGATGAGATGAAGCATGTGGATGAATTATGTGATTTCCTTATGGCGGAGGAAAACATACTCCTGGAACAGAGTGTCGAAGAAATCATGGCGGAGAAAAACCCTTCAGCCCAAAACACAGCCCTCATCCATGAGGTACGGCAATTTACCTACTATGGATTTCTAGCCTTCGTGGAGGCGTTGAATATCACGGGAAATGCTGAACTAGCACATTTACTTGAAGCCGACGACGACGTTATATAAGATGAAGAGATCTTAGTGATGGACACTACCCGTACAGCCAGCAAACGTACGCACACTACCCCAGAGAGTACTACATCTGCTAAACGCGCTGGCCGCCCCAAACGTCCCCGTTTAACACCGTTAGTAATACCAGTGATTGAGGCGCCAGTCGTAGTACCCCAGCAAGTGCCTGTGAAACAACAACTTCCTATGTCTGTCCAGGAGATCAACAATCTGATCGAAGCGGCTCACCAGACAGCCCACAAGGACATTTGGGAGCTTTCACCTTATTTGACGGTGAGTGTCAAAGACGAAGAAGTGCATTTTAATTCAGCGGGTTTTAATGACAGACCTGGTAAACATATTACCCTGAACTTGGACACCTGGCAAAAACTGGAGGCCCTTGATTACGCCATCGATGCGATTATTCGTGACCAGGGAAATGACGAAGCGAAATTACATGTGGCTGACGACATCTATGTGAGTTGTGCTTATTTCAATGACCAGCTCCTCGTTCATATTCGAAAATGGCGAAAACGCTTAGATACGCAAGAGCTGGTGGCTTGTCCTCAAGGTGTCACATTGAAATTAACAGCGTGGCGGGAGTTGCAGAGTCTTGCCAGTACAATTAGGCAAACTCTGACCTACCAGGTGTCGACCTATATAGCTGAGAAGTACATCGAGACAGTCCTGCAGCTCATCAGACCTCACCTGAACACTCTGGTGGCCTCATACGCGGACCTCACTGAAGCACTACAGGCTGTGACCGAGATGGAAATTACCCTGGCAGTGGTAGCGGCTTGTCCTTCCAAAATTCCACGTGAAGAGGTTGTGACGTACATCTATACCCACCAAGGACAGAAAGATGATGATGAATTCAAACAAGTCTTGTTGAAGAACTATTGAGAACAAGGAAAACATGTATTGATCTGGAGACATTGTATTACAAAAATTCAGAGTTTTTTTCACTGTTAATTGTATTTAAAATTCAATACTTACATATAATTGGTATTAAATTCAATTGTGAATACGTTCATTGTGTGTTAATAAAAAAATAGTAGAAAATTAAAAAAAATGTGTTCTTTTTTCCTTTTTAATAGTCAAATAGCTCCAAAAACGTCTATTTCCATTCTTGCGCATGCGCAGAATGCTGATAGTTCAACCCACACCAGTCCATCAGATGGCCCTTCATCTCACCTTCACATTGATACCTCACTCGACCCCATTGCACCACTAGGGGTGCCCCTAACACCAAAAAGGTTATTTTGCAGTTCGATAGCAAAACCTGGTGTACGAAGATTATTTTTATTTTGCAGGTAGTGGGTCGAGTGAGGTGTCAAATTGAAGCTGACGTGAAATGCTTCAGATTGATACCTCACTCGACCCCATTGGACCACTAGGGGCGCCTCTAACCCCAAAAAAGGTGTTTTGAAGATTACGCATGCGCAGAATGCTGATAGTTCAACCCACACCCAGTCTATCAGATGCGCCTTCACGTTACCTTCAATTTGATACCTCATTCGACCCGATTGCACCATTAGGGACGCCTCTAACCTCAAACAGGCTATTTTTGAAGATTGATATTTTTCATATTATCTTCGCGCATGCGCAGAATTACCCTAATTCAAGCCCACACCCAGTCTATCAGATGCTCCTTCACGTCACCTTCAATTTAATACCTCACTCGACCCGATTGGTGCATTAGGGAAGTCTCTAACATCAAAAAGGCTATTTTGATCTTTTGATCTTTTTGATCTCAATCTTCAATCTTCAAAATACCCTTTTTTTGGGTTAGAGGCGCTCCTAGTGGACCAATGGGGTCGAGTGAGGTATCATTGTGAAGCATTTCACGTCAGCTTCAATTTGATACCTCACTCGACCCACTACCTCCAAAATAAAAATAATCATCGTACACCAGGTTTTGCTATCGTTCTTCAAAATAGCCTTTTTGGCGTTAGGGGCGCCCCTAGTGGTCCAATGGGGTCGAGTGAGGTATCAATGTGAAGCATTTCACGTCAGCTTCAATATGATACCTCACTCGACCCTCTACCTCAAAATAAAAATTTTTGTTTACAATTCAAAACAACTTTTCCATCCGAAGGACGGGTTTTACTTCACATTTTTTTTGTTTTTGTTTTGAAAAAAAAAAAAAAAAAATTTTTTGGGGAAAAAAGCATGATTGGAGCTGATGTTAAGTTGGTGTGCTTATGAAAGAAGTTTCTCTTTCGGAAAGATGGGTTGGCCCTGAAAAGGGCCTTTGATAGTGTGATACGACACACTTAAGCGCGGAATATTCGCTTCACGCCTCCTATATGTTTTCTACATATGGGACATCTTATCTTGAAATGCACCTCTCCGGCGTCAACGCATCGGCATAGGGCTCCTTCACACGTCAGTTGGATCCAGCAATCCTTGCACATACACAGATGTCCACAGGGTAGAACCGCGTATAAGCTTTCTTCATTCGTGCAGATACTACATTGTTTAATTTTTTCTTCATTATGTCGTAGTTTCTTTTGTCTGGCAATTTCCTCTTCCATTCCCGTCATTGTGGTCTCCATTCCCAACATCGCTCCCCTCATGTCGATAATTTGTTCGTTGAGGCGTGATATCTCATCTGTGTGTCGGCATCGTACTCTTGTTTCAGCCGAAGTGTCTGCACGTAATTTTTTTAATCAGGAAAATCAATTTATTTTTCCATGTACCTGGGTTTTTCATACTACTTTACACGAACCTTACGGGTTTAAAAATCACTAAAAATTAATAAATAACCACCTATTGTAACGTTAGACTGTTAAAAAAATTTAATACTATACACTCAATTGCCGCAGTTCAACTTGCAATAAAAATATAGGTGTGTTCACAATTATTGTAAAATGACAAGCTGTTTAAAATTGGAAAACAAACACAGATATTTTGTCGTAAAAAAAAATATAGCCTATAGCTAGAGTGTTGTCGCTGACGTCCGCGTCTTTTACACTATAAATAGCTCTCAGAATTTTTTAATTATTCACACTTGAGGACCCAGTCATGGAGCCACTACTCTGTACTGAAATCATGAGTATTGATACAGCAGACTTGTTCCCAAATGATGAGAATCAACTCCTGCCCGGTATGATTAATTTGGAAGAAGACGACCCCTGGATAGCGGAAATCATGAAGGAAATATTTCTACCTTCACCACCCCGGAACAATCCTGTAACTACTACTACAGACCAAGATCCTGCAGAAACAACGAGTCACTTAGACGACCTTGCAGCCCCATCCGATGTTAATCCAGCCGAGAAAATGGACGAGATTGACAGCCTGCTAGCAACGCTGTTGAAACAGGACGACAACACGGTACAAGAGGCTACACCAGAGAAAAAAAAAGACTCAAGAAAAACAGAAGAAGACCAAGATTTGAAGAGGGTAGACGATGCAAGACAAAACACAACTAGGCCACAACAGCGGAAACAAAGAAAGGCTACAACACCCAACCGAATAACAGGGGACAAGATCAAGAAAATAACGCCCAAAAAAAAAATGCACTACCACGACGCCGCGAATTATGTCTGGGCCATTACAACTTCAACATTAGGATGCTACACCGAACGAAAAAGCGCATTATATATCCACTGCGTTGAATGTGCGAACCCGTTTGCAAAGTACGCGGTCGGACCATGTGGACACCAGGGACTTTGTGAAATTTGCATCCACCGTCGAGCCGGAATATCCACCTGTATACCGTTCCACAACAAACCCGTACAGTGTGAATTACTATATGTAACCTGTCCTGTCTGTGATGATAGGATATCGGCCCAATCAACGGAGTAAATGGCTATATTTACTACAGATTCCAAAGGTTTTTTTAAAAACCACCCATGTTTTCCGAAAGAGAACTTCTAACAAAAGCACAAAAAAATTAACACGAGAATCACAGCCCTGTGTTCGTTCAAATAAATTTTGCTCTCATACCGAGGTTTAAAAAATTTATAAAGTCCGTTATACCCGCGGACTGTGTAAGATTAAATTAATTTAATAAATTCCCCACGCTTATGAAAATAAATTTTCCTCATACCGGGGTTTAAAAATTTTAAAGTCCGTTATACCCTCGGACTATGTAATATTAAATTAATTTGGGGGATAGAGAAAAAAGAAAAATAAATCCTGTGTATATATAAAAGAGATTCGTTCTCACAAGAACGGTTGATAGTGGCCAGGGGTTGTATTTTTGGGTGAATGTAGTTTGCTAAGAAAGAGGGGAAATGTGGGCCATCTGTGCTTTTAATTGATGTGCTCAAGTTAAAAAAGCTTCCTCTTTCGGAAGTATTTGGTTTGTTCTGAAAAGAACAGTTTATTATTTTTACGTCTTTTTATTGACGAGGGAGTAGCCTACGTCCCTAGAAGGTGTCACTGGAGCTGGTATATCCATCGGGATGATGTTGGCCGTATAATTCACGCATCATGGCTATATCCTCTTCATGTGTCGAGTCCCGAAAGATGGGGGTCCCATCCAAAAAATTCGCCGGGGCGATGCTCATGGTGGCTGGGGTAGGGTCCGGAAATACCGGGGCTGGAAGGTCTAGCAGGGGAAATGGCGCCGGTGGTGATGATGTAAACGGCCTCACTGCCAGTACCGGAAGCGGAGTGGTGGGTCTGGCTTGATTCATTACCCTGGACAGCATGTGGAACCACCCCGCTTCATCGATGGTTGTTCGGGCTGCGTTGAGCAGGGCCCGAACATTTTCGGCGGTACTGGTGATGCCGGCGCCGACTTGTCCCCGCAGCATGGCCTGCCAGCCCCGGAACTCCTTCTTCCAGAAACTCTTTATTTCTCGCTTCATCCTTCTTTCTTGGTCTCTAGTGAGATATGGTAGTACCTCTTCATCCGCTCCCTCTTCAATTCGGCGATTCGCCCGTCTCCTTCTATTATTGTTGCTGGTAGTAGACATCTCAAAATTTTATGGTAAAGTTATTCCAGAGGGACGAGTATTTATGCACAACGCGCGGACGTGTGCGACAGCGGTCCCATTCTGTCAGCTCATGAAAAATTGACGTGTGTTTCTTTTATGGGTTATAAACGCGTATCATTTTACAATCAGCATCACCCCCCGTAGAATTTTTTAGTTCTAATTCTTCTCAGATAAATCAGGCAGTCGTATTAAAAATTTCAACCGTCTAGCCCTTGTTTACGTGTTGATTTTTAATTTTTTAGTGGGTTCTCGAGCCGGTACGAAAATACAGAAAACCCGGTCCATTAAAAATAAATTCATTTTCTGCATTAAAAATAGCGCCAGTCTAGCCCTGATTACCCGATACGCGTGCCCTGAAAATTCCAGTCCGTTTCCTTCGTAAGAAGTGTAGAAAAATGAATAAAACAGAGCCTTTGTTTACGGTGAAAAAACACAAGCGATGCAATTTTTCCAAAGTCACGCGCTGTGTAATCAACAGCTCTAGTGGTTTCGTATTAATAATACTAGCGAACGTTAAAAAAAAACGCGCACCACCGTGAAAGCGGTTAAGCCAGCTCTAGTGGTTTCGTATGAATAATTTCTCTAGCGGTCGCCAATATGGGGATCACTTATCATTCGATACGCGTGCCCTAAAAATTCCAGCGCGTTTCGATCTTGAGAACTGTAGAAAAAATGAAGAAAACAGGGCCTGGTTTACGGTGCGAAAAGCACATTTTACGCGGTCCCGCTTGAATATTGAGGTCAAAAACAGAGTTGCGTCCCTGTTCATTATTTCGTTCAACCAAACTCCTCTCCTCATGTTTTCCGTCGTTCAAAATGCCTTTTGTCACTGCAGAGTATCGCCCCCTTATTGCGTTTGGCACGTAAGAGTTATCCCTTTATTTTCTCCGGGTTTCACTTGCTCACAGCCCTATATATTGTTCTGATAATGTTCAGGACGTGATATTCTCGGCTAGCCATGCATTAATTTTTTTTTTTTTTATCTTCGTATGAGTCCAGACTATTAATTGATGCACTCGGGAAGCGTTTAAAAAATTAATGGCAGTGTTAAATATTTTTCCCGGGTATTTTTTTATTTTAACCCTACCTGGCAAAGCCCAGGCCAGATAGGGTTAACAATGAAAAAATAGAATCGCTCTATATACATGTGTGTCGGGCTAATATTTTTGTCATTCTTCAGTATGGCATCGCGGGGGAAAGAGCTCGCCTTCTTTCAAGTGACGTCTAAGGTGATTCTTATTGTATATGAACATGAATTGGACCTTATCGAGGAACACCCGATCGAGGTGAAATTAACTTTAAGCCTGGCCGGGTGGACGCAATTGACACGTGTTTTACAAGGTAAAGAACCCGAAGTGGATTTTATGCCTGTCGGGGACGATGTGTACCTGCGGCGGACTAGAGAGAATTCATTTTTTCCCCGGTTAGAACAGTGTCGCGGAAGCGGAATTGTACTTTGGCCACCATTATGGGCGGCGATGAAAGCTATTATTTCCGAAGTGGACGATGTACTCTATCCGGAAAACCAATCGATCATTACCCGCACACTCACTCCGGGTTGTACCATAATAATATCCCCTGATTGCATTGATCTCATTGATGATGATTCGCGTTGCTGGTGCGTCCCAGAGCCCGCACGTATCACATTATGTCCCGAAGGCTGGACTACCTTAAAACGTGTGTTATTTGGTGATTTGGACGGAAATAGTATTTATCTGGGTCACGATGTATACATTTTTCGGGGACCTTATTTTGCCCGATTGATCTCGCTCAAACGAGGCGGATTTACCTTAGATCCCGATCTGTGGACGGCTTTACAAAAAATAGTTCCCGTGGTGGATAAAGTATTCTCTGCACACGACCCGCCTCTCACAGAATAGAGCCTATAAATACCAGGGGAAGAGACAGAGTGTGTATCAGTTGGACATTGAGAGCAAGCATGTCGTTTCCACTACATGCCATCTTGCCTCTTACACACAGTGTACGGTTATACGTGTATGCAGATAAAATCAAACTGGCGGAAGACCATCTAGCTATTTACTGGACACCGGCTGAAATGTTATGGACTCCAGTGACATTACAGCGTGATGGGTGGAATAAGTTAAAACGGGTATTGAGCGGGGAATTGGACGGAGAGCTCGTTCATCTGGATAATGCCATGTATGTGTATACCCTACCCAACGACCGTATACGTGTAGGCCGGTACAAAGATAAGTGCAGTATCGGCCTAAAGCCTTCTGTGCGGGAAGCCTTGAAGAAAATAATGCCTATTGTCGATCAGTTAATGTCACCGGACGATCGAACCCCTGAACAATTATCGTGGGTTCGTGCTATAGAAGAGGCGTTCGCTGAACCGAATGAAAGACGACGTGAGACAGAAGTTTGTGACTGTCAACCAGTTACTACTACAGACGGAAAAAAAATTATATGTAAAGAATGCACAGCGGCTAGAGAGTCAGTGTCACCCTATGAAGAGATCGATACGGTCGGAGCGAACGAAGTCCATGATGCGGCGGCGGCGGACGGGAAAAAAGGAGATTAACCAAGTATTATCTGATTTGTATTATAATCCAACGAGTGCAGCTGCCTATAGTGGTGTGGGAGCATTAACTCGAGCGGCCCAAGGGATCAGTCGAAGTGAAGTTCGAAACTGGTTAAAAACTCAGGACACCTACAGTTTGCATCGAGCTGCCCGACGTCATTTTCGTCGTAACCGGGTCATCGTAGGAGGGATCGATGCGCAATGGCAGTCGGATTTAGTGGACATGAGTCGATTTGCACCTGACAATAATGGAAATCGATACATATTGACGTGTATCGATATTCTATCCAAATATGCCTGGGTCCTACCCGTGCGTACCAAAACAGGAGAGAATCTCATAGCCGCGTTTCAGCAGATTTTCAAGACGGGGCGCAAACCACTTTATTTACAAACAGATGAAGGCACAGAATTTCTCAACCGACCCTTTCAAGCCTTTCTTAAGAAAAAGAAGGTATTTTTTTTCACACCTATAATGAGACGAAAGCATCGGTAGTGGAACGCTTTAATCGCACCTTCAAAGGCCGGATGTACAAATATTTTACGGCTCAAAACACACGACGCTACCTGGATGTACTCTCTCAACTGGTGCAAGGCTACAATCGGGCTTATCATCGCAGTATCCAGCGAGCCCCCCGGACTGTGACAGAGCGGAACGAACATCAAGTACGGGCTACGCTGTACTCCTCCAGTCCACCCTTGACGGCACCCCGTTACAAACGGGGGGATGTAGTGCGGATCAGTAAAGTGAAAGGACAATTTGAAAAAGGATATTTACCCAATTGGAGTGAAGAACATTTTGTCATCGTGCGTCATAAACCTCGACAACCCCACGTCTATCAACTGGAAGATCTACAAGGCGAGAGACTGCAAGGCACGTTTTACGAGACAGAATTACAACCCATAGTGAAAACATCGAAAGACTACTACACGGTGGAAAAGATTTTGAAAACGGAACGTCGCCGTGGGATTCCCTATCATTTCGTCAAATGGCAAGGTTGGCCTCGTTCCTTTAATTCCTGGGTATCTGGCCGTGACATGAAACGTCTATAAATTCTAACGCCTATCACCCCCCGCCTTCAGTATAGGATTTGTACCATGGATAGTACACGTCGTCTACCCGTACTGTTAAGAACTCGAAAAGCACAAGTCGATAGTGTGTTGTGTCTAGTCGTGGTGCTGGGTACGTTACTTACCGGTGTGTTCTATGATTTATCGTACGTGATATCCTGTTACAACAACCTGCGTTCTGCATCATCCACCACGACCCCACTACCAGCCAAGACGTCAAGGGTCCACCACGTCTCAACGCAGACACCTACCACCACATCGTCTACTATCACGTTACCCCGCTACATCCAGCCCACAACGACGATCCGTACTACTCCACATCAGCCTCCATCATCATCATCCCTGAGAAGCGAGCCTTCCACTCCATTACCCTCTAGTACCACGACGACGCCGTTAAACAGATTTGCAGTGGATCCCCGTGAATCACACCATTTACCTCGACAACGGTATCCCTTCGAGTACTATCCTCTGCGTCGGCCCCGACAAAATCTTCGATCCCCGACAACTGACTTCTAAACGTCGAATCAACCCCTAAAGAAAATGGACCCACGATGGCAGCATCCCTTCACGTGCCTCATCGCTGGACCGACCGGGTCGGGAAAATCACATTTTGTTCAACGTCTCATCCAACATGGGTCAGCCCTGATTTCACCGCCGCTAGCGCGTATCCTGTGGTGTTATGGCGCTTGGCAGCCCGCGTACGAGGCACTGGCCCGTGTTCCCGGAGTCACCTTAGTGGAAGGCTTACCGCCTGAAGATCTACCCCCAGACACCTTAGTGGTGGTAGA